>VZRX01015767.1:0-32119 GCA_013398075.1 Notiomystis cincta | reverse complement strand
GGCCGGGCTGTGCCGGCTGCGGGATGGAGGTGCCGGAGGAGGAAAGTTTTCAGGCGCTGCGAGCAGCGCGGAGCCCGAGGCGGCAAGGTGATGCCGCGGGAGCCGCAGCCACGCCGGGGGTGGCGGGAACCGGGTCTCCGTCAGGCCGCAGTTGCGGGGAAGGGGGAGCAGAAGTCGCCGCGGGGGCTCCCTCCGCGGCGCCCGGGAAACTCGCTGTGCGGCCGGCGGGANGGGGCGGGACAGGCGCCTCTCGGGGTAGAGACTGAAGTGCCGTGGGATCCCGGGCGGGATACGGTGCCCGACCAAGCCGAGGTATAGCGGGCTCGCTCGGCTCCGCGGGCGGCGGGGTAGATGCCGGGGCAGGAACTCGCGTCCGGGCCGTGTCCCAGCCGTAGCGCTGAGCGGATCGGCGCCATGCCCCCGTTTAGCTGTTAGAGAAGTCCAGGATGAAATCGGCTCCCAAAAGTCTGCCCCTCGTATTATCACGTCACCTTAGCGCCGCTTGGCCGCCATGCAGGCGAGGGTAAAATGTGGGACAGCACAGCAGCGAAGTGTGGAGTTAGAAATACCCTTTCCTTTGCTATATGCCTTTTGTTGGTTTTTTCTTTCTTTCTTTTTATTTTTCCTGTCTGTTTATTTATTTGTTTTTAACCGAAATGAGAATAGGAGTTACTTGCCTTGGACCGCTGTCAGGTGAGTGCCTGGCACGGCTAGGGGAGCCCTGGCAAAGGAAGGCTCAGCAACACGAGCCTGCGCTGGGAGATCACAGCACCTAACTGGAGCTTGGGAGAAAGACCTAATTCAGAATAGCTCAAGTGATCATTCAGGAGTTGCATAAAAAAAATACATTAAAGTTGTTTTGTGCACTTCCCTTTTGATTCAGGTACTGTACCTGCACTGTTCACTGTGTTTTATTCACTTCATCTTTGAAAGTTCAGGAAGTGTCACTATTTGTGGAACTGAACTCTGAATGTTTAATTGTTGGGAAAAACTGAATTTGGGTGGCTGATAGGAGAGCTCTGAAGACTTGACCTCATTTAAACTAATATTCATAAATATACATTACCTGTATTGAAAAGAAAGAATTACATGGCTACTGACTAGTGACTTTTCCATTGAATACTTTTAAGATACCAGCGTGATAATCACATGAGCAGCTGGTACATGTGTGAGAGGAATTACATCTGGATTTGATAATCCCACCTGACACAGAAGATACTTATTCCAAATTAGCTTTCACCTTGTATTTTTAAGAATATATTGTTATTGTCTAATATGAAAATGTAAAAAACCCAGAGCTGATTTGAGAAGCCTTTTTTCCACAAGCAGGCAAATATTTCTGGGATTTTTTTCCCTGTGCATGCTGTTATAGCTATGTTACAGATCACAAGAGAGACTGGAGGTAAGGGCAAGGGGTGGGAGCTGAAAAGAATGTTAAATGGTCTCTCCCTTCCCTGAGAATCCAAGCAAAATTTCCTCCAAGTTGCAGAGCTGCAAGGGAGCCCTTAGGTACTGTGAACGTTTGACTTAGACAACACCTGTTTAGCCAAAAGCCTTCAGATAAATAAAGATATAAGTGTGAGTGAGATGAGTTGAAGACTCAGTGATAATAGAGATGTTACACAATCACCAAATTACCTATATTTGCAGTTATTCAGTATGAGATGTAAGGAACTGATACTATTGGCATAAAACCTACACCCACACATTGCCGTGTAGATGCTGTCCCAGCCCGTTCCTACCCCATGTTCATTATTAAACTTCAGCCTTGGAACCCCACAGCATTCATTGGTGTTGCTGTGGTACTCATCCACGAAATTTGCTGTAACACATTCTCACATTTGATAATATTAGTTGTCCCACCGTGGTATATAAATAATTCAAGGTATCTAAAAGAAGAGAGTATTTGAAACCACAGCTTTGAAGGAAAACAAGTGTTGAAGTTACTCTGCTGCATGAAATCTAGATAAGTTGTGCTATTCCTCTTCTTCAGCTTACTTAATTTATTCAGCTGTATATGTGGGTGCTTCAATAATAAAAGTAGTAAATTCATGGGAAATCAGATTCAGAAATGAAGTCTGATTGTGTATGAAAACATGGATGTGGAAGGCTGAGCATGTGATGGCTTAGAAAAATATTCTTGGGTGCACTGAGTGACGTTGGTCCTCAGCTATGGAGTGGTATTGAGCATGAGTGAGCCACTGTCCAGGAGCTTTACAAATCCTTCCTGCAGTGGTCTCATCCCCAGCTCTGTCTGCGAGCAAGGTGCTTACTGCCAGGAGCAAGGTGCTTACTGCCAGGCTGGGCGCTGCCTCTTTGATGTCGTGAGGCCGGAGCTCTGTTTAGCTACTGGCATTCTGTAAATACAGTAATAAAGCAACCGGTCTGAGGCAAGGTTTCAGCGAGTCCTCCTGACCTGTGGTGTCTTAAAAAAATCTCCTGCTCCCTCATGTTAAGGGAGCCTGTTTGTAAATAGGGCAGGTCCCCTGCATAAGGACAGTGTTTTTATTCACACCCAATGAACAAACACCTCCACCCACTGTTGTTGTTTTAAAAGACTCCAGCTGCTCATGAATATAGGGTCAGGGAGGGCCGCCTAAATGTTTCTCTGTGCTTTCTCCCCAGCGCAGCCAGCAGAGCTGTTTCCTGTTCTTTGTTTCAAGGCTGGGGTTTGCGTCACACATTCCAAGTGGCATATGTGGTGCTCTTTCCTGTTTCAGGCTGTTTTCTGGCAGTTTGGTAGCCTCGTCCAGGCCCCTTGTCACTGCCCCTCAACTCCCAATCCCCACCCGATGAGTTATCATGTCTCTACACACTCAGGATTGCTTAAGATGCCTGTGTTATGTCATAACGAGGTTTCCAAGTTAACCTTTAACGCGCGCCCTCGACTCCAGTGTAGTTACGGGGTGAACTGGAGAGCTCAGCTCTGTTCGCTGAAAACTTGAACTCAAGTCTCCAGAAAGTTGTGAGCCAGTTTTCTGCTCTCGCTTGCTCATCAGCTGATCTGGAATAGCTCCATTAAAGTCACAGAGTCGCACCGATGTATAAAGAGTATAAGTGAGAAGAAAGTCCACATCTGTAAGCTCATAGCTGTGAGAGGGTTTTGACTACAGCCCTTACTCAACCTGAATGGCCCACTATGAGCACTCTGTATTTCCAGATTTCAAAAGGAATAGGTATTTTCTCCTTATACAGACTAGAAGATTCATTGTCTTCCAGATGTAATACGGAAAATAAGGCACTGCTGTCTAACTTTTCTTTGGCATTAATAAGTACTGTTGTCCCACATTTTGCATTTTTGAAGGCATAAAAGTAATTGTTTTACTCCTGTTTTTATATTTATCTTTCCCCTTCACCCTGTTGCAGGCAGACATAGTGAAAAATTGAGAGGAAATTGAGAAAAACATAAATCTTTCTGTTGCTTTGGATCTGACAGAAGAAGAGCTAAAGGACCCAAGCCAAAGCTCATTGAAATCAAGAGAAAGAGTTGCATTAGATTCAGTGTGCCCTGGATGAAAATGCGAGATGGAGTATTTATTCTTCTCTGTCTCTCATGGGCTGGAATTTTACTCTTTTTTTTTTTTTTTTCTTTTTCCTCCCAATCATTTTTAAAGCAGTCTTTTTGTTCCTGCTCTTGCTCTTTGGGATGCTACAGGTTAGCTATTTGAGGTCATTGAAGGTATCTTTAGGAAGTATATGACATACACACTTAAAACTTCTTTCAGAGCTTAATTGTATGTGAAAAAATAATTTTTATTGGATTATGTGCACATACTTACAGCAAACTGTTTTTTGTCTGTTCAGAAATCCAGATAAAAAGAAGTATTTGACTACACAGTTTTGGTAAGTTGTTTATTGATTATTTTAATTTGTTGCTCTCAGTTGTTCTTATTTTGTTGTTTTTCTGTTCATTTTAGAACACCATGGATGAGTTCACAATTACATGTTTTAATTCTTGTACTGTTAATTTGCCCAAGATTTCAAAGAGTTAATCTTTTTTTTCCAATGACAGAGGAAAAGACTTGCATTTAACTGTGTTTAATATTGGAAACTGCTGTATAACAAAGGCAGTAAATTTTGTGGTTCACATCTTTTTGTAGCCAGAAGTTCTACAAAATAGGGAACTGAGGTTAAAATTATAATAGTCTTTGTAAACCAACTTTTAAATATTAATTGCACTGCTTACAGGAGGTCTTTTAGAGTTCTTTTATGCTGTCAGCATACAATCTTTGTGTTTTCATTCCGAGGCTAGTTGCTTCCAATCCAGAATATGAAGTTTGGCAGAGCTGGTTTTAGGAGAGATTTAACTCTTCCCTGTGAGGCATTCACTTGATGCCAGAGCTTCCTTTAAGGGTTTTGTAGCCGTAGGTGATATCTCCCAGGGGAAGGAAGTGTAAGTGTAGATCAGCCAAATGGAAAGACAAAGCTCCAACAGGTTTTAAATAGTAAATTAACTCAGAAGGGAAAAAACCTCCAACCAAACGCATGGTCTGGCTATCATGCTTGATCCATGAAGACGTGACAGAGTTTCCACTTTTAAAGTCTAAGCTGCTTTGATCACTGCCACATTTGTACCCACTACACTCTCCACCTCTTTTCCCTGGTTTTTTTCTTTCTTTCATTTCCATAGGTTCATAGAAGTTCACCAACATTTGCCCTGTCTTCAGACCCTTGTTCAAATAATTTAGGCTATTATTTATAAATGTATACTTCCTTTCTCTAGGATTAGATTTTCTTCTTTCCCATGCTATAAAAAAATGTTTTATCTCTTTTTCACGTTTTCTGAAATAGCAGAACCCTTCATATAAGAGAACAGTATTTTCTGTCATTTTCCCCTCATAATAAAATGGTTTAATATTTCTCCTTTTAAATTAACTTAAAAATTAACCTCTTAAGAAAAACACAACAACAAAAAAACCGAAGTTTAGTTTGGAAGGGAAAGATTATCATACCATTCCACATACTTGTTTTCAAAAGTCTGATCTTTTATCCTTACTAGACTGTTTCTCCTTCTAAGAAGTAGCTTGAGACAGGAAACCAGACAGCAGCCTGCCCTGATAAGGGAGAATATTGTCTAATGGAGGTGCCTCAAGAGCTTTTCTTTCTCTTATATTCAGTAAGTATAGAACTGAAGGTTGAACAGGGTTTACATGGGCTCAATTTTTCCTTGGTAAAGATATTTTCCTAACAAGCACTCAAGAACATTTTTGCCCAAGATTTTTACATACAAGAAAGCCATTTCCAGGCATGTTGCTTCAAAAAGCCTGCAACAGTATTATCAGAAATTTAATGGAAATATCAATTAGTCTTCTACACAGGTGATAAATGATTATGTCAAAGCAGTTCTAGGTCAAACAAGGTGACATGAACAAAGTTATGATACACAAGTTGTGCAAACCCACAAGGTTTTCAGCCTGCTTGCAGTCCTAAAAGGAGGAAAATAAAAAAGATTTTCAAGTCTTTGATAAGAAGCGAAAATAGTTTGAATTACTAAATACCAGAATTGTGTAGAAATGCTCTTTTTCTTAATGCCTATCAATAAAACTTCAAGGAGAAAATTTTGGCCTAGATACCGTTTTCTTTTACAAAATACTCTTAACTTTTTCAACAATTATTATTGTTACCCAGTGGAAATCCAGCAAATGAACACAGAAAGCTGTTAATCAGTAGAACATTTTCTTGGTGTGCTGGTTCTGCATGATTGTCCTTCTGCTCTGTTCCTCACGGTCTGGCTGCTCTGGTCTCTTCCCACAGCACCACGTCTGGACCTGTGTTCCTTCCGCTGCTCTTGCTTGCTTTGGCTGAGTCTGACTGCTCTGCTGAGCTGGAGAGCTTCTTTGCCTGCTGCTATTTTGGGGTCAAGTGCAGTTAAGCACTTGCTTACTTCCCATTAAAGTTAATGGAACTTTAGAAACACTTTTTTGCTGACTCAGGTCTTGATGAGCAACTGGTACAGTAAAGTGCAAACACGTTACGAGCTCTGGAAAACAGTTTTGTACCTTCCACATGGAATGTTGGTCTCAGAAACTGGTTCCTCTCAGTCAAACTCTTTGAAGACTGCTTCTCACCTGGGTTCAGAAGACATCCCTTCTCTTTTGGATTTCATCAGTGGAGAATCTTCTGATACTATTGCTTCTCTCTTGTATCAGAGGAAGTTTGACTTCAGGTTCACACAAGTCTTAGGTTCAGAGCAATAGGTCTGAGTGCCAAAGTGCTTGGACTGAAGAGCTTTTGCAGCGTGACTTAATGTTTGCTGCTGGATTCAGTGCTGCAAGAGCTGCAGTTCCTTGTACAGGGCACTCACACAGTGCTAGTTTAGCAGATACCACTACATTATTCTGTAATTATATGGCAATAACAATCATACCTTGAAGCTTCTAGACAAAGACTTGATGTACATGGGGTAGCATTCCTTTGCTTCCCTCAGGCACAAAGACCGAAGAAATAAACCCTGTATGTGTTCTCAGGCAGAGTGAAGAGGGACAGAATGTATGGTTGCCACCCCCCTGGCTGCAGCAAAAGTCAGTCACTGTCTGTTTTTCTAGGTATTTAATGAGAGCACAGGCTTTATGTTAGAATAAACCTTTGTTGTTGGATGTGCAGTCAAAACTGGCCCTCCACCCCACCCTTTCCTTTCATAACAGGTCTGCAGAGTTGGTGGACCTTGAAGGTAGATGTGCAGAGCTGCTGCACTGCGGTTGCCCTTTTCCAGCTGCTCTGCAGTGCAGATGTGTAGTCTGAGTGCATTCTTTAACCACTTTGCACATTTCATGCAGGGTAAATAATCCATACAAGCCCTTATTGTCACAATACACGTTTAAGCTTTAAGCTTTTGTTTAATCTTAATTATGGCTCTGAAACAATAAACCATACATCTGTCAGAACGTTAATATTGAGAAGTCTTCAGTCTTGACCAGGTGATGAACTCTTAACAATATTGAACTTCCCTTCTGGAATGGATACCTTGCTGTATATTGGGTCATAAGGACAGAGTTCGTGTTGTTTCTGGCTTGCTGTCTTCACTGGACTTCAGATAGGAGAATATTGAAGGACTTTGCCTGGACTTTACCTTGCACCTGTCCTTATTTGCATACAAAACCCAGTTGCTTCATTCGTCTTTCTGAAGTACAGGGTGTGAGCAAAATCTTATCAAAGCTGTGTCCTGTTTGGACAAGTTGGACTGACTTGGCAGAGATCCACAGGGTGGAGCGAATGGGAGGAGGCAAGAAAGTAAAACTGGGTGGCTTGTTAGCAGAAAAAAAGAGGGAGAGCAAAAAAAAAGAGAGGGTGGAATGTTTGCTTACCGGATTGCAGTTAATTATTTAGTTTCAGATTACATTCATTTTAAATTCTTCTACCTCACATGAGAAAACCTTTAATGCAAAATAGTTTATCTAATAAAATGAAAGACAAAAGTTCTTATTTTTTAATACATTTAACATGAATATATTGTTGTCACCTCACCGGTTTTTCCAGAGCATGTCAGGAATGAGAGATGGTATTTTGATTTTGCAGAAGTTATTTGTATATACTAAACAATTTGCAGGCTTTCAAACAAGTACATTCTGAAATCATTCTGTAAAGTAGAACCCAACTGTTTTTTCATTCCTCTGTAATGGAAACAGATAAGACTGTTTACTTTCCCTATTGCCCCCTTCTCAAATGCTTAGGAGAGAAAGACAGAAATTTTGAGTTAATAGGCATGATTCTACAAATACACTGGAAAAAACTACCTACTTTTTAGTAGAAGCACCATGCTTTATTTGTGTGTGAGTGTACATGCACATATTTGCTCATGAGTGTGGTCCAAGCTATCAATTTGGAGTATTATTTTTAAATACAAAGAGGAGTCTTTTGTGAGATTATTTACAGCCTTAGAGAACTTAGAAAAGTAATCTTGGGCTAAATTTTAAATGCTAGATCCAAAGCTGAGTTGTATTGACTCTGTAGCAGTCCTATAGGACCAATTAATTTTGAAATTTTGAATTTCTTGAAAATTGGTTCTGAGTCACTATCAAATGGGGAAAAGAAACCTGCTTAAGAGTAACATGATAAAGCAGTGCTTGACTCCTGTACTCCAATGCATAACATATTTATGCTTTACATAAAAGTAAAGTTTTTCTCTGCTTTTCTTAGATGACTGCACTTGGGAAAGATTGAGAATTACTTTTCACTTTCATTCAGAGTAGTACACTTCCTGTTGTCTGTGTCAATTTGATTACTCCACAGTGATTTAGAGCTGTCTCAGGAAACACTGAAATATGTAGCACAACATGTGAAATGTGCATCGAGTGTCTTTCTTGGAGTAAAAGGTGAAAAGGAGTAATTCTTAAACTGAAGAAAATATGGTTTTAAAATTACAGAAATTACAGAAAGGATGAGCATCATTGCATTTACATAGACCAATCCTTTTTCTTTCTTTCTCTCTCTTTCTCTCTCTTTCTCTCTCTTTCTCTCTCTTTCTCTCTCTTTCTCTCTCTTTCGCTCTCTTTCGCTCTCTTTCGCTCTCTTTCGCTCTCTTTCGCTCTCTTTCGCTCTCTTTCGCTCTCTTTCGCTCTCTTTCTCTCTCTTTCTCTCTCTTTCTCTCTTTCTCTCTCTCTCTCTCTTTCTCTCTTTCTCTCTCTCTCTTTCTTTCTCTCTTTCTCTCTCTTTCTCTCTCTCTCTCTTTCTCTCTCTTTCTCTCTCTCTCTTTCCTCTCTCTCTCTTTCCTCTCTTTATTTCTCTTATTTCTTTCTATTCTCCATTCTTCCTTCACTAAAGTACAAATTGATGTGTCACTTTATCTATGCATATGTAAGGTAAAAAAGAAAAGTTTCTGGAAACCTGAAAGGAATTAGTTGCAAATTCTTATATAGGAGCCCTGAGTGGCTACATTTTACTGTAAACATTTTTCATGTTTGAAAGTACAGCTTTTCTGTTTTCACAATGCGGATGAATGTGTGAGAATATGAAAGATGCATAGATAAGTGGATTTATTTCTGGGAAGTCAGTATTCTGAAATGTTAGTTCTAGCTATGTGAAATGCTGAAACCTGAAAAAGATAACTAGGTAACGGTTATCTAAATGATAAACATTCAAAGAAAATAGTATAATTAATAACCTTCTCACAAACATACTTAAGGTATTTACAGAACTATCACAACTTTTAGCAAATAGTGCCATTTACACGACTGCTCCCAAACTAAAACTCTGTACCAAGTTTAAACTGGAAATTACATTAAGCTGCATTATTTGTTTCAGTTTAGTTTTGTGATTTGTTTTTGTCAGGCCTTCCAACTTTTGTAAGATGAATTATGAAGATACTATAATTTACTCTGCTACTTGTTTGTTTCCATTATTCAAAGTGCACACTTTGTAATATATTTCCAGAAGTCTTTAAACTTTATTTATGTACTTGAATAACTAATGACAGACTTGTAACAACTCATGCCATCTTTCTCTGGAAACTCTTAAAAAACTTTTAATCTATAAACACGTGTTAACTGCGAGAGTGTTCATTAGTGTAGGCTTATTAGAATTGTTTTAATTTGAGCAGGTACGTCTTTAAATGTTCATTTACATTTCTGGGAGAATTTCCCAGGCACAGCTACAAATCTGCTGGTGAGCCTGCAGCCTGTCTGCGGGCTGAGTTGCAGATAGTGGAGTCTGGCTGTATTCGCTTCTTTCCAGTGCCATCTACCGGCCAAATTGAATCTCTGTCATTTTCTTCTGTCCTCGCATCTTAAAAGAGGTGGAACCACTCCAGGCAGGCCTGTGAAGTCTGCAGTGTACCGTCAGAACTTGCTCCTTTGACATCAGCCATATAATGTATAACCTCGAGTGGTTTATGAATATCTTGAATATCTAAATGTCACTGCAAACAACTTCCCTTTGCTTCCCCTTAGTTTCTCTGTGTTCACTTATGGCTTGACCCAGAAGAGGTTTCTCTTTTCCTTCCCAGGATCTTTCCAAGATGACCATGGCAAATATGTAGTATGGCAGTTATGACATGCTTTATGCTAAATATTTTATTTTAGGCATTTAGAGATTGGATAAGTAAGGTTGAACACTGTAGAAGAAAAACCCTGAAGCTGCACAGAATGCAAGCAGATTTTTTTAAAGTGCTTTTATTTTGCACAGTTAGCAAAAATAGTTGTTGAACTCTCAGTAAATCTATTATGTCATAATAACTGATGCATTTTTTCTGTTAAGTCATTGCAGCATGTTGAATGCAGTCCAAGTTAGTCTTGAATTTTAATCTTTTTTTTGCATTGTATGTCACTGTATGTGATCTATTGAGTGTTTTTATTAGGTCTCTTAGAAAAGAGAGATCCTCTCCAGAATCAGTTCACTTGTATAAACAAGATTATTCTGAGGTTATAATGCTGATGAGAAATGCCTGGTCTAAACTGTGATGTGTTAAAATACTTGACAGCTAATGAAAGTGAGAATTCTGTGGTCTTGGTGTGCTGACATGCACAACAAAAATTCTATTTGACTTTCACTAAAGTGAACAGATGTCCTTTTGTTACAATAGCAATTTGGAAAGAAAAAACTTCTGATAAATTTAAAAGTCTGTGTTAGAGATGTATAAATACTCACATTAATCTGACAAAATAGTAAGTTCTCTACAAATCAGAAAGTTGATTAGGGTATTTCATGGGGCTTTCTAACACTTTGTCTTTCCCCAGCAGGACAGAACCTCAGAGGCATCAAAACAGGTGAATAAAAAAGATGCTAATGTTTGACCCAGTCCCTATCAAGCAAGAAGCCATGGAGCCTGTTTCAGTGGTAAGACTTCTCAAATATATTGGCCCTAAAGATGACTCTTTAGTTTTTCCACCTTTAAATTCATAACCAGCTTTGGACTAGCTTAGGAAAGCATGTGAAGCTGTATTTTGCTCTTAGTGCAATCAGATTCACGTTCTAGGAAAACTTTCTCTAGTTTATTAATTTATTGCCTTAAATGATCTAATCTGTTGCCTATCAGGAGAGAGCATCCATGTATTCCTGAGTCACTGCTCTGTAAATATCATCTCTGTAGCTCATGCTGCTGGTGGAGGTGGGCTGAAATTAAGTTGCCATGCTTCACACTGGAGTGGCAGTAGCCTGTGGTTTCAGTGTTACGCCTTTGAGCTAAATGAACAGCTTCTTGCTGTGCCTTCTTCTGAGGTTTTTTTTTTGTGGTTTTGATAACAGGTGCCCCTGGCAAACTCTGCACTAAACAGCAGAAAATTAATCCTGCAAAAACCCAAACCAACACTGGCTTTTTGCTGGGTAAACTGATTGCACTACTTTACCATGTGAACAAATGAGAACTAGGGCAGCAGAGAAGGAATGTGGGGAAAAAAGGGGAAGAGGAGACACTTCTTTAAAATTGGGTTAATTTTCCATGAACTTAGAGTATGGGGTCATCTCTGAGAAGAGTGATAAGCAACAGCAGCAGGGACATGTAGGTGGGAGCAGTACAGTGAGAGCTGTGATGATACAGGCTGCTGCTGAAAGGGAAGGGTTTGACTTTGCTCCCTTCTTGCCAGCTTTGTGTCTCCTTTGTGTGGCTGAAGAATTGTGTGGTCCTAGAATGGTTTGGAACCTTTGGATCAGCTCACTGAATGGTCAGAATTGCTAACCTATCAAAAATACTAATTTTTTGGTCAGATCAGGAATCTGATTTGACTCATTCTGTGCAGCTGCTCAATATTAGAGCAAGGGGAGGATGAGAGAACAGGACCTCCCCTTTCAGCAGTAGCCTGCAATAACAGATTAAGTGTAACATGAAACCACATCCCTAGAAAGGCTGATCCTTTAAGAGGGTGAAGTCAGTGTACATAACTCAGAGTGCATTAAACTTGTGCTCTGAGTAGCATCTTTCAATGGAAAGTTTGTTTCCTGTTGTATTTAAAATAAAGAGTAATTTTCATACATTTAAATGCATCTATAAGCAGTCTGATTTCTTCAGTGCTATTAATAACACTAAGTTTATAGGCATTTTAAAATTACAGTTTGACTTTCATAGGGTTTATTTGCTGTAGAATAATGACAGAAAAATAACTGCTACTGAAAGGATGATGATGAATTCCAGTATTTGGGTCAAGAAAGAACTTCAGTATTGGCCAGCCTGTCACTTGAATCACAATTATTGTGTAACTATATTAAGATTGGTGTTGATTATGTACTATTATCTAAGATAATGGTGTCCACTGAAAGCAAAAAACAGACCAGTTTTACAAAAGAAGTGTCATTACTGTCTTTTGGGCCCCTTTTGTGCACGTCTGCCTTCATCTCCCAAAGAAGGTCTTGCCATGGTTTGGGATTCTGAACAAGACACACAAATGCCCCAAACAGTTGTGTGCTTCTGCCAGAAGGGCAAGGTCAGTCCCTCAAAAGGCTCACCAGGAGAGGAGCAAGGAGTCTTTCCTAGACCAGATGAAGGAAAAATTGCAGTGGGGAGAACAAGAGAGCATTTCTGAGCCAAGTGCATTTCAAGACAAGTTCCAAATACTGGTTATTCTATACCATATCCTTCTCCTAGTGCTGTGGTGCCTTCCATGCATTGGACCTGTGGAGTCTTCTCATAAGTCCATGTTATCACTCTGGCCAACTATTAAAGATGGCTCAGAGCATTTTACCACATCTGTATATTTTTCTTTTTGCTGTTGCATAAGGGGAAAAAAAAGCAGAAAAGAAAAAGCAGAAAGTCCAAAGCAAAGTATGGTTTCTGAGTGAAGTTTCCTTCATTGGAGTACTTTGTTTTCCCTTAGGCTGAGGACCATGTGTGTTTCAGCTTCTGTACACACATAGGCTGCTTAGCCCCAAGCCCTCGAGCTCCCCAGCCCTTCTTGGTCTTGTGGCTTCCTTGGAGCTCTGGTGCCACAACAGAAACTGGGGACACCTCTAAAGGGAGGTATTGTGACATGGAGAGAGCATAGGAAAGGATGGCAGCCACTGAGTGAGTTAGTTTTCTTGACCACCTTTTGAGGAGGTGGAATGAGAGAGAAACTGTTAGTGTGATGGTGTGAGGCACTAAGCGTAGCAGTACAGGCTGACATAACCCAGAAATCTAAAATCAGGATTATCTGTATTGCATCTTTCATTCTGATAGTATCATTAGAGGCCAGATTAAATTAAGCCCCTTAGGAATAACTCACTCTTCTATCTGAATGTACACTGTAGGTGTAAAGTCTGTCTTCTTTAAAACATTGCAGTAGTTGGAGTGGAAGAAGGAAACTAATAATTGTTTTGACACCACTGTACTTCAGGGTGTGTGGCTGAAAGGATTAACTAGACTTCTCAGGTGACTGAAGCTTGCACCCACACTATTTCATCACTCTACCAACAGCTCATGCCATTTATTGAAATGAATTATTGAACATATATTATGGTAGTTCTTAACAAACTGTTGACAAAGTCATCTGAGTCCTTCCTAAAGGGCTACCTGTTTGCTGCAGGGACTTTTTAAACATTTGGACAAATACCAGTTACCATTTGGTGAAACAAGTTCTTAGGATAAGGTTACACCTAGGGATGCATGTTCTTTGATAGACTCATTGGCCAAAAGCATTCCTGGAGATTTAAATTGCACAGGATGTTTCCTTTTTAGTGTTTGTGCAATGGAAGAACAGTCCATAGGCAGTGACACTGTGATCATCCCTGACAAAGCTGCAGCACTGTAAAAGCACTGATGCTTGGTGGTGGAATGTTTACAGTTTGATGAAGCTGGGTGAACTTTGTACTGTAAACCAATAACAGGAATTTTAACAGAAGTACTTAATATTTCTTACCTATTTTTTCAAGAGACTGGCTAAATTTTAAAGTTAAATTCATACAGTTATGTAGTTTATAAAAGACTTGGTAAATTTAATAAATTAAAAATACATTAAGCTGTTCAACAAACAGCTTAACAGCAAACGTGTTCGCTGCAGCAGTGTAGCAGAATTTGGCAAATTATTTCAGAATTGTGCATGAGAATGTCCCCTTATGAAAGCAGCAATCTTTTTGGTTGTGATAGGGGTGCATGTGAAATGTTTGGGCTGTCTTTATGCTTGATAGATTGACAAGAGGAAAAGCATGGTGATTCTTTCGGATTCATTGTTTTAATTGCATGAGCCACATGGATATGACTCAAAAATATTAGAAGTTCCTTTGATTTATTTTCCAGTGTCTTTAGCTTCAGTGCCCTGGGTTTTGTTATGGACAAACAGCAAGGAAAGGGAAATGAATTGCTTTGTAAGGCCCAAAGAGGGAAAGTGATGATATCAAACATAAAAAGAGCTAGATGGTGACTGTAAGGGGATATATGTTGAAATACAGTGTTGGATCATTATAATGATCTGCTGTCGTGACATAGTGTTCTTCATAGGGGTGTTTAGGAAAGCAGAAGTTAGAGGAAAGTGGGAATTTGTTGGGTTTTTTGCAATCCAAGTCAGACCAAACTCTGCATGTGCTGTTAATTCCCACAGAAGAAACTCAAGTAAAATGTATCACCTTAAATATTTTAAGCAAACAGAACAATGATATCTAATTTTCCATTGTTCCACCAGCATACTTTGCATAAGCTCTAGGACAGGTGAGAAAAGGCTGTCCTTGTCAGCTGTGAACCACGCTCCTGCTTCCTGCACTTGGTGCCATTTAGAAAACTAAACAGGAGTAGTTGGGCTCTTTTTTTTTGTTTCTTTGCTGTGGTTAATGTTTCCTATTTACATAGAGAGATTGTAAAGTCATCCTTACTCTCCCATCCCGTATTCCCCAAGAGATACCGTCTGTTTCCCTGGCAAAGGAAGGAAATTGACACCAAATTTGAAAGTTTTATATTAACTAACGGCAATTGCTGTGTCCTGAGGAGCTAGAAAATGAAACTTTGCTGTGCTAAAAGGTACAGGAAGCTTAACTGCAGAGCTAGGATAGATTTGAGTGTGACTTACTCCAAATGAACAATGTTTCCACGAGACTTCATTTGTAGGGAAGCAAAACTTTTTCGCCAGTGTCTGACTGACTGCAGATATTCTCCTTTTTATTGTCCTAGCATCCTTGTCAACTTTTTCACCTTTTTTTTCCCCCAAACACATAATAATTTGTCACACCACACTTTTCTGTGACAACTCTATCTGCAGTTCAGATAGAGTAGCAGTTAAAACTGCAGAAGAAAGAAAAGTTTAAGAAACATTTAGAAACCGCCAGAAAATATAGCTGATAAGTCTGTGCCAGCTTAATTACAACAATGAAAACCTTCTATGCAAGGCATAAAATACCAAGTTCCTAAAATAATCACTTCTTAAAAACATCATTATTTTCTTCCTAATTCTTGGAAAGTATTTCTTGCTTATCTAAATATATTTTACTTAACCTTTCTACTTTAGAGTTCTCTGTACATCATTTTAATAGTGGGATATTTTTTTCAACACAGACACGCACCCTTGGTGTTACTGAAGAGTTGAAAGAGGGTAACTGTTTATATAGAAAGGTTACAGCTAGAGATGCTTTGGTTTTGAGTAGACTCATTCCTGGAGATCTAAATTGCACAGGCTTTTTCCTTTTTAAGCATTCTTGGAATGGAAGAACAGTTCATAGGCAGTGACACTGTGATCATCCCTGACAAAGCTGCAGCAAAGATGCTTAGTGGTGGAATGTTTACAGTTTGTTAAAGCTGGGTGAACTCTGTACTGTAAACCAGTAACAGGAGTTTTAACAGAAGTATTTAATATTTCTTACCTGTTAAAATTTTGATTTTTTGGCTATGCTCATAATTTCATCAGATTTAATAGCTACTAAATGCTGTTAAATATTAAGTTATATCAATATTTCATGGTCTCCATCACTTAGAATGCTAGTAATTTCCTTGCTTGGCTCAGCAGTGCTGGCAAGTCTGCAGACAGCACTTCTGGCAATAATGGCATTTAATAAAATTCTGACGAACCAATTACTGTCAAAGATTAATGTTTCTATAGAAGGGATTTGTAAGAATAGTAATAAAGAAAATACATAACTTGCAGAGATTTTAATGTAATATTTACTGTTTGAAGATTAATCACCATTGTGTGTGCTGCTTTATTTGAAAGTTTTATGGACTGAGTGACTCAGCTTTGTTGTTTTATCACAATGCTGTGAATGCAGGAGGAAAATTTAATAATTCATAAACTCAGTGTTTCAAACAGTAACTGAAAAGAAGAAAATTACATTTCTGTCATTTTGCAAAAATACCTCCAGTTAACATTGACATTTAAAATGAACCAAATGTTCCCTCAGAGGGAAGACAGAGGTAAGAAACCAGGAGGATGTATTGACAGAAGTGTTCATCCCAGGAAGAAAAAGAATTGAAATGTTATGGAAATAATTTGATAAAAATACATTAGTTTTATACTTCTGATCTGTTTCACTTTATACCACTTTGAACATTTTTGTTAATCCCACTCATCAAAATATTTTTGGTGCCAAAGAAGTAATTAGTTTCTTAATATTAGTTTACTTACCTAAGATCCAAAGATAGCATTTTATTTCAAAAAGTTGACAACATGACTAAAAATTTGTGTGCATTGCAATTTCTGTATCTCACTGCTGTGTTAGAACGTCACATCAGTTTCCATTGTGAGTTAGCTGTTAGTAAACAACCTCAGTTTTCAACAGTTTTTAAATGCAGTGTTGGTCTGAATATTTGTTTAATAATACTGCACTCTGCACTTAATACTTCCTGATTTACAAAAATCAGTAAATACATGTTACTTATATAATATATATAAAAATTATTACTAAATTGTGGGGATCATGACATAGATAAAGATTAGCTTTGGGGTTTATATTTTAGTGGGAACTGCTAACTACCACTAACAGGAATCTTCTTTCAACACACCAAATGTTTGTCCTTGTACTCATTTTCCAAAATTAGACTGGATAGTTAGCTTCTTTATATCTCAAAAAGTCGTTCAGAAAGGTTTAGATATTTTGCACTCTTGAATTTCTCACCCATTACTTATATAGTTCAGCTGTGTATTTTGTATTGATTGTAGTGTTCAGATACATAATTTCTTGCTTTAGTGATGATTGGGTTTTAATTACCTTAGCAGTTGATTGGGACCCGTTACTTGCAATTCTAAGCCCAACTGAACTCCTCTATTGTCAGAATTGATGATCCAAGGTATATATGGCATAGCAGATGTGTCTCCCAGGTCAGTTAAGAAATGTACAGCTTAATATATGACAGGCACTTTTAAAGGGAGAAAAGCAGTTGAATAAGCCTTGAAGATTTGTTTTCATAATCTGTTTTACATTGCTTTTGAAACAGTGAATAAGAACTTGATTAACTTCCTGTGTGTGGAATCTGAGGCTTTAATTTAGAAATTCAAGTGCTTTCTTGAAACTTTTTCATTTTGCCTGTTTTATTGTCTGCCTTTTTCAGCAGTAACTGTGGGTATATGTTGATTTATTATTTGATTTTCTGTATTTCTTTTCCACTCCTTCTGACAGTCATACCCATCCAATTACATGGAGCAAATGAAGCCAAACAAATACAGCGTCATTTATTCTACACCGAGCATGTTGCACAATAAATTCTACTCAAGCCCCGAAGGACTATCGAACGGAATCCAGATGGAGCCAGTAGACCTTACAGTAAATAAACGGAACTCACCACCTTCAACTGGAAGTTCTTCCCCACTAAAATTTCAGACTGTGCACAGGAGAAGTTCACCTGGATTGACTCTGTCCTCCCCCAGCTCACCTCTCAGTAAATTCACACCGTCACCCCCAGGAGTACAGCCTCTTTCTATGCCAATAACAATCCCACCTGTCATGGCCGCTGCTCTTTCCCGCCACGGACTGAGAAGCCCTGGGATACTCCCAGTTATACAGCCTGTTGTGGTCCAGCCAGTTCCTTTCATGTATGCTCCCCATCTCCAGCAGCCTATCATGGTGTCCACAGTTCTTGCAGATGAGATGGAAACTCCAAGTAGCATGCAAGGTTGGTGTTGTCAGAATTCCTTTTTATACTGTCTCATCCTGACAAAATGGAACAATATCCAAGCACTTGGTTTCTGTGGGTTGTTTGCATTTTGGGAAATGGAAGATAATTCCTGTTCTTCCAAATTAAACAGGCATAGAATTTGTTGTGTAGATATTTTACCAGACTTACCAAGGTCATAAGATCACAGAATCAGTTAGGTTGAAAAGACCTCTGAGAGCATTTGAGTCCAACCTGTGACCAAACCCCACCTTGTGAACCACACCATGGCACTGAGTGCCACATCCAATCTTTTCTTGAACACCTCCAGGGACAGTGACTCCACGACCTCCCTGGGAAGCCTGTTCCAATGTCTAATTGCCCATTGTGGGAAGAAACTCTTCCTGATGTCCAAATTTAACTTCCCCTGGTGCACCTTGAAGCCATTTCCTCTTGGCCTGTCTCTAGTTGTCTGGGAGAAGAGACTGACCCCCACCTGGCTGCAACTCCCTTTCAGGCAGTTTTAGAGTGGCTGAGTCTCCTGTGAGCCACCTTTTCTCCAGGTTAAACAACCCCAGCTGCCTCACAGGACTTGCTGAGACTCTTCACTAGCTCCATTGCTCTTGTTTGTATCTACATAAACTATTGATCTACTGAGATTTGGACTGATAATAACATCAGACTGATGAAAATGAATAGAAATGTTTTGAATCAGAGTTCGTCAGGAGATAACTAAAACTGAAAGATTTTGTATTTAGTGTAAATTGTCACACTAAATATAGAACTGATGGATGTACTTTTGTTTTAACTGTAGATTTTTATGTATATTATTTATTTCCATAACTCTTCATGATGTTTACATGTTGCCTTCCCTCTCCCATACAGTGCCTGTCATTGAGTCTTACGAGAAGCCTACACTGAAGAAAACAATCAAAGTGGAGCCAGGAAGCGAACCATCAAATACTGACTTCTATCCTGAGCAAATGTCACCTCCAATGATGACCTCATTGTCTCCTCAGCAAGTAATGTTGCAAGAGTAAGTAGCTAACAGTAGTCAGCAGAAGAATGGAAAGCAGTTCACTACAGCAGTTACCACTTCTGAGGAGTGGGAAGGATTATTGCTGTACTTTAGAACATAAGATAAAATACAGGAAAATGTTCATCCCTCCCACCACTGCCACTGTGAAATATGATTTCAACTTTCTTTTCCCTCTTCTTCAGCAATACAGGAGTTGTTACATATTTATACATCACAATAGATCTTCCATTTACATAATGCATTTCTGAAGTGATGATAGGTCCCAGTCCTACAGTTCACTGAAAGCAGGACTCCCAAAAAGCCAGTCATAACTTTCGTGTGTAAGACCTGCAGCAAAACTGAAAGAAACTGAAAAGACAGTTCATACTGATCTCTCGATTCATGTACTTGAAATAACTTTCTTTAAAATGAGTGTTGTGAGTTTCTCTTCTTGGAGGACCTCTTTTTCCTTTTCAAAAATTTTGCCTGCTCAGTGGGAAGAACCTCTTCAGGCTTACAAGTTCTGTGTATATCCAGTGAAACTGCATTTTTACCTGAAGCCATTGTTTTGTGGCTGATTTTTTTTGGCAGCTCAAGCTTCAGTTTCTGAAGCTTTCTTTCCTCACATTCACTTGTTTCCTTCCCAGTATTAACTCACTGTGCTGGTATAGCTGTTACTGGGGCCACTGCATGAACTGGATCACAGATATAATGGGCTTTAAAACAGTGCTGTTTTAAAGGACAAGGGCTAGAAGAAGAAATTAGCTCTAGGGCATAGACCTTTTAATTGAAAACATTAAAAAGTTTTCAAGAAAGTACCTGAGGAGCCATGGGCACCCTTCCATTTCCTGTTTAGGGAAAATCCTGTCAACTTACCAAAACCATGCCTGGCTCATCAGCAGGCATTGCTCTGGGTAGACAGGCAGGCAGGCTGCCAGCATGGCTCTGGCAGGAGCTGAAGTTGGGAGCAGAGAAGGGCTCACAGCAGAGAACCTCAGAATCCATTTCTGCACTTCCCTCTTGCTCAGTGTCACCCTTGAGGTGGCTGTGTTTGATCTCACCTCATAGAGCAGGGAAAGAGGGCTTCAAGCCAGACACCCACAGTCCAGTGTGAGTATGGTTCAGAAAGAGAAAGACAAGCAGAGGATGGGTGGTTTCCTTTATTTCCTCTAGAAGGCTGCCTCTTCCTCCTGCTCATGGCCATTGGGCTCAAAAGCACACCACCACAGCACCAGGGCTGACTACATTCCACAACAGCCTTCTTGTGGGCACCCCTCCTTGTCTTCAAACAGCTTAGATGCAGCTCCTAGACTGCAGGCTCTTTGCAATTAGTTGCCAGCTAGCTTTTATAAACTATATGCTGTTTATTTTAAATAACCATACAGGTTTTATTGTAATAAACATAAAATAATAAACATGCGTGTTTACTAGTTGGTTACTTACCTTCCATAATGGACCTGCCACACAAGGGAGTCAGGTCTTTATGTAGCTGGAACTAGCTACTGCTGGGTCAGGATTATCAAATGGTTCAGTTTATTTTTTGTCTTTGTTAAGTCTCTTTAACAAGAGCAAACCAGTAAGTGCTGTTCCTGGCTGGTACCACACCCTTCCTCCAGGGCTGAGACTTCTGCAGACTTGTCACCTGCATTAGTGATTTGCATTATTTATTTCCCAATGTGTCTTAGTTTCCCCAGGAAACCCATCCACTGAGCAAAGAATATAAAATTTGGTATAATGTGTAGATAGCTTTGTTACAGAAAACAAAGCTTTGTTACAGAAAACATTTGTATGTCCACGTTTCCAAGGCATCTCCTCTGCTTGCCATGCAGAGTGTTATGTTCATGGAGACTGTCCTTGCACTGTAACAGCTTAAATTGCTTTGTAGCTGTCCTGTGGAGCTCTAGGTCTTGTTCCTAGAGCCAGCCCCATCAAGTTCACATTCTGCTGTATCCACAACAAGAAGTTTGTAAACTGTATTTCTTACCATTAAAAAAAAATACATAGACAGCTCACACAAGTTACAAGATGAGATACTTAAACCTTTATTTTAAAAAAAATGTGGTTGTCTCACAGCTTTATAAGCTATAGTTAGGCAATGATGTTTTTATCATTTTTCATTGGTTCCAGACACCTAAGCTACATTAAAGGGACATAGGAAGCCTAGTCTCAATGATGTGACTAATTTAAGACTTCTAAGTGACTTACTTCGCTTTAGTGTTAGCTTTTGGCAATGTCTCTCTCTCTCTTTTTATATAGATTTTTTTATATATATATATTTATGTATATATATTTATGTATATATATAGTGTATTTCTGGAGGAATGGCTGGACATTCCAGTATGTCTGATAACCGATCTAACTGTGCAGTTATTTCTAAAATCAAACTTGAGGTAATAATCTTTGGCCAAATATAAGGAGCCTCATTAATGTATTTTCATGCAAGTTTCAAAGTCTAACTGATGCTGTCAACACAGTGTGGTCCATGGTAAAGAACAAAAAGCTGTTGAAGTTTTAACAATTCTTGGAACATGCTCTTACTTATTGAAGAATGATACTTAAATGGGTAGACTTTCATGAATTTACATCTGGTTGTAGAAGAGGGAACAGAAGAATTAGGGCTGTGCTTTTATTATTGGCACTTGCTTAACATTTACCTCTGAATTTGACACCACCCTAACCATTTTTTTAAACTGCCACGCCCTGTCTGATTATTGATAACATTCTGTTGTCTTGCCAGCCTCCTGTCCCATAAGGGGGAAAGGAGACGTTCTCAGTGCTTTTTCCAGACACTTGCAGATTGAAAATCTAAATCACAACTGGTGTATGGCCAATATCCTTTTTCTCCCTTTTCCCAGATGTTTCCATGTCCAGGACTAGCCTCCACACATAATGATCTAAACCCAGTTTGTTTGCTGTCCTAAGCCAGAGCTTCTTCAAAAAGACTGATATGGAACTGCATTAAAACTGAGCCATTTCTTTGGAAGCTAGAAGCCTGCCTTCTTATTTAAGAGTGTGTACATCTCTGTCTAACATCACCATCTGGGGTTTCCTGCCATTATAATATTTTTAGCTAGATTTAATGTGTACTTGGAGAGTACATCACTCAACAGTCACAGAACCACCCAGGAAAGACAATTTGGCTCCCAATTTCCAGCTTCTAAATAACATGTAAAATACATTAACTTAGAAAAGACAGGAGTTCTAGAAAGTGCCTTTCTGTTGCATGGAGGAGCTGCTTTTGCAACAAGGAACACTGATATCTGCACATGACATTCTGCATGTACCTTTTTGACAAACATGCGTTTTCTAAGATTGATGTGGAAGAAAGAATCAAGGTTGTCCCCAGTTCTACAGTAGGGGTGTCATGCAGCAGCCAAAGACACCTTTTAAGAAGCTTGTATGTTTTCACACGCTTGAACATTTATGGGTTTGTTTGTTGCAGAAGTCCATATGTAGTTTGTATATGTCTTACCTGCAATGTACCTGTGGGCTTCTAAAATGAAAAATTATGTTTATGAAGGTGGAGTGACAACTTCAGACATCCTGTGGGTGTGCCACACAGGCTAAGCTCTACTTTTAGGAATTGACGTCAGTGGTACAGGGAGGCCGCACCCTCCTGCCAGCACCAAACAGGAAATTCTTAATTACATTCTAAAGGAGTGGCTGGAACAATAAAGATTGAGTTCTGCTTTGAAACCCTAAAGACACAATTTGTTTAATAATATGGAATAGCTGTTTCCAATTACAATCAAATTATTTATATTTGAAGGAAAAAATAGTGAACAAATACAAGAAAAGTTGACTCAGGGTTTAAGAAATCTGAGTTTGACTGAAAAATGCAAGTTCAAAAGGGTTTTTCATCTGTAAATTTTAAAAAAGATTTAAGAAGTAGTAAAAATGGCTACATCATGCCACAAAGTGAGTAAACATTAAAAAAATATTACTGCTAAAGTACACAAAATGCTAAACCCTGTTGAATTTTTCGACATGCATGTAATGTTGTTCTTTCTGCCAAGAGACAGAGTGGTAGTGAATAAAAAGCTCTGTTATGAATCACATTAGCTGAGGTTTTCTGTGCTAAATGTTTTTCATTTTTAACATTAATTTGACTTTGCAGGAATCACCCTTCAGTTATAGTTCAACCGGGAAAGAGACCTTTACCTGTGGAATCTCCAGACACACAAAGAAAACGCAGAATACATCGATGTGATTATGAAGGCTGCAACAAAGTCTACACTAAAAGCTCCCACCTGAAAGCTCACCGAAGAACCCATACAGGTTTGAGCATAGCTATGCTTCTCTTTCATCAAGTCTATGGTAAAACAGTAGGCTAAGCTTGTAATTTCTGCTGGTGGCCAGGTGACCAGAGGTGTAAATAACAGAATGACAGAAGGTAGATCTGGCATTGTTGTGAAAATAATTACAGGCTGAGCAAAAGACAGAGGACATAGCAGGCAAAGCCAGCAAGAAGAGACTGTAAGCCAGAGCAGGTTCACAGTGCGTGCTGGTGTGTTTCACATTCACTGGCTCTTCACTCATTTTGTGTTCAGTCCTTGTGGTTTACTCAATCTGCACACCCTGTAAACACCAAATCAGTTCAAATTGCACTGGCTCACCCATGACATCACTGTTACATTTGGCTGTGATTTCCATGGGAGTAGTCTGGATCATGCCAAATGCAAACGCATCTGCTCTGTGGAGATGCTAACCACTGGTGCAGTGGTGCTTTTTTTCTGAATTAGTGTTCCAGTAAACATACCCCCACCTCTGTTCTCCACAGAAATGTTCATCTTGGCATGCTGAATGAATATATACACATCCAAGATTTTTACAAAGATAGGAGACACTTTCAGGAAAAATGGAGCCCCTGTTCTCATCTGCTGTGCATCAAGCCAGCCCTTTACCTGTTGGGCAATACAGTGGTGTTAAAAGAGGAGGATGATACAATAGTAGTGATGGAGAGAGTTTAAGTTGAGGTACTTGCAACAGCAATGCCAGTCATTTACACTACATTAAATTTCAGAAATCACAGGATTTCTGCCTGTTGTGCTGTATGGTAGCACAGTCCTTTCCCCCCAGAAATCCAGAATATGAGATCTCTGTTTTGAAAATACTTGAACAAATGCTTAAACCTTCATACTTCTGGGCTTCATGAGTCAAAACAAGTGCTAATACGGCAGAGAGAGGAACAGAGAGACAATAAAAAAAGAAGTTGTGGCAGGAGACAATTGTTTGGTCAGTTCACTTCGGCTACACAGTTTTTAGTGCAGAGTACTGTGCAGGTGCTTGCTGAAATTTGGCGCAGTAATGGAATAAATCTGTCAGATTTATGTGTGAACTTACGTGATCAGAACTGATGTGTTCGTGTCTTAAATCCCCACTTCTGTGTTTCCTTTTCCAGGAGAAAAACCATACAAATGCACTTGGGAGGGCTGCACGTGGAAGTTTGCTCGTTCCGATGAACTAACGCGGCATTTCCGCAAGCACACAGGAATCAAACCCTTCCAGTGCCCAGACTGTGACCGTAGCTTTTCACGTTCGGACCATCTCGCTCTTCACAGGAAACGCCACATGCTAGTCTGAATGTCTTCTGTCCCTGACTCCTGTCACACTTTTCTTGTTTTTTACACATGCATTTTAATTTGGATTCAGCTGGTCTGGATCTCTGAGTTTATACCATTAAAAGCTTACCTATGGTCAGTAACAGATGTTATCTAACCCTTTTATGTCCTTGCCACGGGTCAGACCTAAAGAATGTGAACACTTCTTTTCTTTCTCCTGGGGATGCTAAGCAAACCCTTTCTGCATTCAGTATGTTTATTGTATTTCATTTGTGAATAAGGGAATTTGTAAACTAACAGCTTTTGTTGGTTTCTTCGTATAATCCACCCAGCATATACTGATAAAATAGTAAATGTTACTGAGTATCCGAAATGCTAGTCCTTGCCAGAGACTATTATTTATGTGTCCTGTAAGGGATGCACTCTCATTTTATGCTCAACAATGCAATGAATGGACTCTCCCAGCTGTGTTGATTTCTGCAATGTGGTTAATACAGCCATTTTAGAAAGACATCTGATTTAGAAATCCCCTCTGCCCAAACAGTGAGTAATGCTGAGGAAATAAATCTAAACAGTATAATTACTTTACAGAAAGATTGAGTCATAGTATCATTTACCCCAATCAAGAAGAAAAACGGGCAGGAATTGGTCCATACATAATACTATGCATCTAAACCAATGTCATCTGTCATCTGTACTGTAGTGTGGTATATATCCTTGTTTTAATTGCATAATGCCCCAGTGGATTTGTTAAAGGAAGACTTTGTGTGACTCTGTATGTCTGGTTTTTGTGCAAGTGTATGGATGGAACACACACAGTTGAGGAGATGGCTTGAAGCAGAGTCAGGGGTTTACCATCAGGAAGTTCCTCACCCAGAGGGTGGTTGGTCACTGGAACAGGCGTCCCAGGGAAGTGGTCACAGCACCAAGCCTATCTGAGTTAAGCATCTGGACAGTGCTCTCAGGCACATGGTGTGACTTTTGGGGTGTCCTGTGCAGGGACAGGAGTTGGACTCGATGATCCTGATGGGTCCCTTCCAACTCAGCATATTGCATGATTCTGTGATTCTATGGTACTCTCCTGTGACTTGGCATTAAATGACATTCATGGAAACCTACTGCACCTCATTTCAGGGATATAGACTATCCCCCTGCAATCATGCCCTTGCATTTCTTCTCAATAATTTTTTTCTCTTTGCTCTACTTCAGAAAATAGCAACTAAGTCAAAAATACTCTGAACACTTGTTGTGAGTGCCACTGTAACACACTACAAGTATTGAAAATTACTGATCCACACGATATTTTTATGAGAAAATGGCATCAGATATGAAGTACTTCTGATGATAAATTGAGTCATGTATCTGTTTTGGATAAAAGCATATACCAAATCATCCAGTTCCTGAGTCTGATTTGGGACTCTGCTAGTCTCTTGATGGTAGGTAAAATTGCTTCCCCGTGGATGTGTCTATTGCATTAAAACCATGCCTATTAGCAAACAACTCTAGAGGTAAAAGACATTGAATTCAAGCAACCTGCAGTTGCTGCTAGAAATGTTCCTGTTTGGGAGCCCTCTGAAAGGAAGGTTTCTGTCTATATTAGCTGGCAGACTTTGTGTCACTGCAAGGAAACAGGATATATTTCTCCACACTCTCACACACAAGTGCATTTTCCTTCTTTGCCCTCTGTTAAGGTAACCATTCCCTGCATGTTAAACATACCAAAGTCAGCTTTTCCTGTCTTCTGGAAAAACCCAGTGAACAATGGAGGTGAGAGGGGAGGAAGAGTTTCACAGAACTCTGCAGGAGGCAGGTGGAGTGTCCATCTGCAGGTGGGTATATTTGAGCTTGTGGAGCAGGTAGGCTCTGCTGCTATACCCAGAGGAGCCCAGTGCCAAACAGTCTTGGAGATGCGAGAGTGTGAGTGCAAAGAGCCTTTATTTGGTGATAGGACTTTACCAGCTGTTCTGCTGACACCCACATGCCTGTGGAATTAGAGAAGGAGGGGTCTGTACTTCCTTAGAAAAATGCTGTGACAGCAATTGCTCTGTTCCAGCTCCATCCATCCTCACCCCCTCGGCAGGGCTACGTGGTGTCTTGTAACTCTCCCTCACCTGCTCGCCTGTGGCTGAAACTCCCGGGACATGAATCGGTCTGTTTCCTTTCTTCGTAGGCCAGATTGTCAGTGACATTGAGGAGCAAGTAGCAAAGAGAGTAATAGTGAGCAGCTGTTCCAGAAGGGGGATTTTAATATCTTTTTATGTCAGTGGTAGCAGAATTGGCTCCAGGGTTTAATGGCATTTTTGTAGATCCAGGCGTGTCACTGGCTGAGAGGCTGCGTGGAGGGAGCCCTGTGGCACCAGTCACAAGTCCACAGACATTTAGTGCCCTGGGATGAAAACAATGCTCTGTTCTGTTGTAGAGGGGGAAAAAACAGACACTATAAAAATAAGCACCTTAATAAGGAACTGGTCCCATTTTTACCTTAAAAAATGCAAATTTATAAAATTCAGGATGTTTAAAGAACATTTCTTTCTGATGCTTTGTTTCTCTTTTGAGGCTTACATAAAATGTTTTCATTAACATGTTTTTTAATATTTTTTAAGACAGTACCCTAAAAGCAGAACTTCTTTGTAACTAACAGTTGCTTCAGATTATTTAGGTTATTTGCCATGTTAATTCATTAGCTTATGTACCTTTTTCCTGAAGGTATTTATGCTGATGGTGGGGACAAATACAGTGGAGATTGGGCAGAACTTCCAAATTCCTTCATCCATGTGTCTTGTTAATTAGGACAACAGAAATTTAAATATTAAATATAAGTATTTGAGATTATTACATGATAATGCCTTGCTCATAGGATTTTTCACTTGTGTCTGTGGTGTCTTTATGGGATGTCTAAAAGGTCACAAACAATTTCAGCTGAATGTGAGTTTACATCTTCACCAGCTCATTTGTTCATTTTAGCACACTTTGGTTTGAAGGATACCTTGCAATTTTTACATATACTCAATTTAATACTTTCCAAAGCCAGTCATTCCATCTCTGCCCTAAAGAAAATCCAGTTTAGATAGAAAATCCTAATCCTGGAGAATATTTAAATTCCCCCACCTTTCTCCCTAACAGTATTGCACTGTGCAGTGTATAACAGGTAATACTGCTTTACTAAAATGTGCCTGTTTAAGCCATTTGATTATAATAAATTACTAGTTTATAATAAAATTGCAAGAAACTAAGCAGGTATTAATGTGTGGGGTTTATTTAAATATACACGTGGCATTCTGCAGTGATGCTTCTAATGCCACATCTTGTTCAAATATGTCTCTGTCAAGGTTAGCAACCTGTAGATGAATACAAATCCTTTCTAAAATAATTTACAAAGCCTTTTACATCTCTTAAGAGGGCTATACCAATTTTAATTATATTTTACAGATATTAGCACTTAATTTACTTTAGAGGGTCAAAATAATCTTTTTTGCTTAGCATCTCTCACCTGCAAATATAGCAAGGATGTTTTATTTACTTTAATACATCTATAAACTATGCAGAATTTTTTTAATAAAATGTAATATATTTTATAAGCTAATAAGACAGAATGGCTAATTAAAGGTTTCTAGCGTGCATTACTATAACTTGCAAATATGGAGACATTTTGGTAATCTTTTCTTACTAAAGATGTGAATGTTTAATGTACTTTCACTGTTTCTACTTTGGTAGTCCGATGGGAATTCAGTAATGACATTTTGTCATGTCAAACTGTGAACATAAATTTGTACTGTACAGTCCTCATACTATATTTAGTATATTTAGTATATTTAGTCTACAGTGCATATGTATTATAGTTGTTAATAAAACACTCGGAATGTTTGTTGTTCGTGGCCGTGTTGTCCCGAGCTGGGTGGGAGAGCAGTGACGCCGAGTGCGGCTCGGAGCCGGGCCCGGAGGGGACCCTGCCCGCGGGCTCTGGCCTTGGGGCGGCCCCTCTGCCCGGCCCGTGGCCGCCTCCTGTGGGAGCCTGCCCCGCACGGGGCCGAGGGCAGCAGCACAAGGAGCTGTGCTGGAGGAGCTGTGTCCGGCAACACGCTTAGCGGCCAGCTCACAAAAATGTTTTACTCGCTTCTACTGAGGGCGTTCTACTGAGGGCATCCTACTGGGGCGTTCTGCTGAGGGCGTTCTACTGGGGCGTTCTGCTGAGGGCGTTCTGCTGAGGGCGTTCTTCTGGGGCGTTCTGCTGAGGGAGTTCTACTGAGGGCGTTCTACTGAGGGCATCCTACTGGGGCGTTCTGCTGAGGGCGTTCTGCTGAGGCACAGGCCGCCGTGGAGCACCAAACACGCGAGTCCGCCTTCTTTGTCACTCACGAGCTGACTGACGGGCCTGCTCCCGTAGCCCTGCTCTGCCCCATGGCCTTTCCCGGCCCGGAGCGCCAGAGGCTGCTGGCACAGCTCCCCGTGAGCCCTGTGCGCCTCCAGGCACACCCGCAGGCTGCGCTGAGAGCCGATGATGGTGGCTACAGAGGATGAAGAATGGCGTTTATTTCTCCACACTTTTTCAGATGCCTAAGAAGAGGGAGCCCGGCTGACTTCACTATGCATCTCTAACACCTCCCGTTTCTGCTGAAGTATTTGCAGCTGGATGTTGGTCTCTCGCTGCCTGGGATGCGGCAGATCAGCCTGGTGAGCACCTGTGCTGTGCCGTGGTGATGTTCAGAAGGGAAAGCAGGTGCAGCAGAAATGAGGCAGAAAAATAAAAGCCTGCAGACAGCAATCAGAATATGAGAAAACGACTGGCTTGTATTTCTTGGCCTCCTGGATGAAAATAAGGACTGCACACTGCAAAGCCAGACAGGTCATGTTATGCTGTCGGTTTCTAAGGTTCAGGCCGGAGGGACCAGTGGCACGGGGGAGTCACGGCCACTGACCCAGCGTGGCAGCAGCCACGGGAACGGCTCGTCCCGAGCTGTGCTCTCGAGCCCGCACGCCTGCAAGAGACTATTCCAGCTGTTGGGCTGGTAGGATTTATCTCTGTTTTCCTGTTTGAGTCAAAAAGCATTGCATACGTTCTAGACGGAGTGATCATTTTCAGGAAGCAGTGATAATTTCATCGGCCACTGGGTGTCCCCCTTAGTCTGAGAAAAAGGCTAAATTTTTGGGATTGTAATTTCAGATAATACTCATTTTCTCGTACTCGAGAAATTAAGCTGTCCCCTCTGTCTTATTTGCTATCACTGAGTTCAATCCTGTCATACACAAATTTGTTCAAGGATTTAAAACTGATCTCTGTGTCTTTACTGTGATTTTTAGTAATAAAACGACTTTAAATGTATCCTTTACAATTAAAACTCTGGCCTGGCTGAACACTAACTAAGCCAATACACAATGTTGCTTGATGAGAAATACTGTCAAATGCTTATTTAGAAAAGAAAACCAACCAACACACCAAACCACGACAAAATTAGTCTGCTTTATCAAAGGAACTCAGAAGTGTATTTTAAGAAATGGTATGGTATGGTATGGTATGGTATGGTATGGTATGGTATGGTATGGTATGGTATGGTATGGTATGGTATGGTATGGTATGGTATGGTATGGTATGGTATGGTATGGTATGGTATGGTATGGTATGGTATGTAAATAACTGAAATATTTGGCATGTGCATGAAAGATCTGTGAGGTACAAAGGATAAAGAGCACTTAGAGCATTAATATTCCAAAACAATATACATGACAGACTTGAGAAACTATTTCTTTCACACCCACCTAAAGCTTACATTTCAGAACAATCTTAAAGGTGAGGGACTCCTCCATGGCCCAGCCTGTACATTATTTAGGACATAACCCCCAGTTTGCTGACACATTAAATTTACAGAGACCGGAAAGCCCGAATTAAGAAATTTTCCTTCCTCTTTTCTTGTCTAATAAACAGGACAGAGTACCTGCCCTGTAGCCCATTAGCACTAAATGTGACTGCTAATCATATCCTTAGACTGTAATGCCTGGGAGGGGAAGAAGGTTTTCAGGAAGAAGGGGCACAGGTTTTCTTGGTAGCATTCCCCACTTTAAAGTGTCAAGAAGTTCTAGAGAGGTAAAATCATAAAATCATAGAATTATAAAATGGCTTTGGTTGGAAGGGACTTTTAAAGGTCATCTAGTCCAACTCCCCCGCAATGAGCAGGGACATCTTCAACTAGATCAGATCACTCAGAACCCTGCCCAACCTGACTTTGAATGTTTCCAGGGATGGGACATCCACAACTTCTTTGGGCCGTCTCTTCCAGAGTTTCTCCATCCTCATTATAAAAAAAAATTATTGCTTATATCCAACCTTCAATTTCACTGTTTCATCTACCTACCACACCTGGTGTGTGCTTGGTGAGTCACCTCAGTGAGTGTTAAGGATCACATCCTCTTACCAGTTTGATCACCTCATGTGCTGCTCACAGTTGTCATCACAGGACTTTACATTTCCATTAAGCTGTAAGTATAATGACACAACTCCACATCACCATTGAAAGGACACATGAAATTCAACAACAGATAAAGAACAAGATGTTTATTAGACTCTCAAATCCAAGCACGGCGAGGTACTAGGTATCTCCTAACAAACACCGTTTGTTTAATCAGTAAGATTTTAGCAGAGAAGTTATTTCTCAGGGAAAATTACTCTTTTTTCACCTGTGTGATGACCTTCAGTACCTGCTAATTAAGTGAGCAAGGTAAGAGAGTTCAGTGCAAGCCTGGACATAAAAGGGGGTTCACCTCCACACATCAGGTTTCAAGTACTAGGAAACAGGGAAAATAGGCAACCCAGTATAGCTTGAAGGATCATAGCAGAAAGCAGCAATATTAATATTACAATATCATAAAAAATAATAACTACAAGTATTAATTGGAATTTGAAGACAATGAATAGCAAATTCTATGAAATCATGACTTGGCAGGTATCTCTAGGCAAGTGGTAATGTTTAGTACAGCAAAGGAAGAAGAACATTAAACAAAGACTAATGAATTCTACTTTTCAGCACTTACCCAAGAAAGTCTCTCTGTGATGAAGGGACAGACTTCCAGGAAGTGAAAACACACTAAAGGGGTATGGACACTGTACCCTTGACATCTACTATAACAATGTACTGGGTAGGATTCAAAGAAGAGTTTTCTTCTTCTTTGTGTTATTTAATTAAATAAAGAAAGCAGATCCCTACCACCTTAACCTCACAACATCCATGTCAGAGCAAAGATTACATATATGCTTTGGTAGCCTGATGACACTGAACCAACCACTATTGTTTTCACTTTCAAATATAGCATTCAATGGGAAAAGTCCAAAAGAAATGCAACCTAAAAATAAGGTAAATCACTACGAAAATTTCTCTCTCATTCTCTTTGTTGATGATGGACAACTACAGATGACTGCTGACTACTTGGATGAATGTAATAAGCAATATCAATTTCTGTATATATCACAATTTAATTATGCAACGAATGAGGAATACCGTAAGAAAATAGAAATAAAACATTAACAGAGTTTAAGGCAAAACAGCCAAGTCAGTTATTCACATACTTATACTACTAGTAGATGTAGCATCACTCTCCTACTGATTCCCTTCACTGGATATTGGCAGGTTAACACTAATGGCC
>VZRX01015766.1:0-13011 GCA_013398075.1 Notiomystis cincta | reverse complement strand
AGGGGTGGCTGGGTCACCTGGAGGATGCAGCAAAGTCACCAAGGGCAGCTCAGCTCCTTGGAATCCTCTATGACCCTCATGGTCCCACAGGGTTTAGGGACACTGAGCTCTCCTCTAGGCATGGATTTCATTGGGATGCAGATTCCCTGTACATGAAAAAAAAAAACCCAAAGGGCACCAATAAGAGACCAATGCCCTGGGTGGCCTCTCCCAGAGCTTTCCCCCAGCTTTGGCAGCCTCCAGCCTGTGCCTTGCAGGAGAGCAGAGCAGTTTCTGCCATCTGAGCTCCAGAACACCTGGAGAAGAATGAAAACTGCAGGTTTTGGAGCACACTTGGCTCAAAGCTCAGCTCCTGACCCCGGGATGGGCTCGGTTGTGCCAGGAACACCAAGGGCACAGACTGGTCCCTGGATGGGTCATTCACTGAAGGGTTGGACTCCTGATCCTCGTGAGTCCCATCCAGCTCAGAGCAGTCAGTGAAATCTGTGGGCTTGGTGTCCTCCTAAACCCATGGAAATCCTGCCCCAGATGGGAATCCCATTTTCCCATTGCCTTCCCATGCCAACACCCGAGGACAAGGGAGCTTGGGGAGAGGACAGAGGGGTCCTGAGCATCCCTGTGCCTTTGGGGTGGCAATGAAATACGGGAAACTTTGCCCATCTCAGCTGAGAACTCTGGGAGGAGAAGCCCTGGGCTTGTCCTCGCTGCTCTGTATCAGAAATGTGTTCCCACACCTCTGCTCTGAGCTGTTCCAGCCCTTCCTCCCCAGCTGCTCCATGCTGGCAGCAAGGCAGGGACTCCAAGTGCCCTGAAGCACATTCCGCCTTGAGAAAAAATGTAATTATTGAAGTGTTTAATCAGGCGTTTACTGGACTCCCAATTAAACTTTGCAATGTAATAAAATACATTGGCCTTTTCTGTGGGTCGTTACCCCATTTCATCAGCCTGGCTGGGGTCACAACCAAGGCTTGCCTGGCCTAAGCACTTCTACACCTAATTTAGCAGTTAACAGGAGGTAACAACGCTCTCAGGAGCAGAGGGCAAGGCAGGGTCAGGCTGTTGTGCTTTCCTGAGCAGTGTTAGGCCAGTGCAACCTCTCTGAGTTAATCTTCTCCTTGCCCTCGATGCTTTGGGGAGGCATTGCTGGAAGAAGACAAAATTTTGAGGTGCCTGGGGCTCCCCAAAAGAGTGGGATCGAGGCAAGGAACAGGCACTCGTTTGTAAGGAGGCACTTAGGACTTGAAGGGCCAGCACCTTATTTCAGGAATAACTCCTAGATAAGGATGCTGAAAGTTTTGATTTTCAGTTTCTTGTCACCTGCCAGCCTTTTCCAACTGGAAAAGCTCCCCCCACACTTTTCTTGGAGTGAAAACTGGAAGGAGCTGGAGAGGAGAGCTCAGTTAATGCCCTGGATTCTTTCTGCGGTTTAGCCCTGGATTCCTGCTGCGGTTTAGCTGCTCTCGGGTGTGAGGTTCTGCCCTGTTTTGTTGCTAGGAGCTCCCTTTGAATAGGTTTCACGTGCTACATCGAATTGAGTCTTTAGTGAGCTTAACAGCCCCTAAATAAGCCCTCCCTAATGAGTGCCCGTGTGGGAGTTCAAACCACGGTGTAACAGAGTACCCGGAGCCTCCTCCCCTTGCTCTGCTCTTAGAGGAATAATCTGTGCCATTCAGACGAGCTCCTTAATTGCCTGCTGTGCGGGGAATTCAGCCGGGAGCTGGCCTGGGGCTCACACAGCTTCAATCACTTTCCATGTGTCCATTTAGGCCCGGCTTTGGCCCCCGGAGCTGAGCTGTTGGGCTGGGCTCGGCTCTGCCTTGGGATGCAGCTGCTGGGACAGAACTCTGCTCGTGTGCCATTGCCAGGGCTTCTGGGGAGAGTGGTGGCAGAGGGTTTGTAATCCATCAGGACTTGCTCAGTGGAGGGCCAGCCTGCCATGGCAGGGGGAGTTGGGTTAGAGGATCTTTAAGGTCTTTTCCAACCCAAACCAGTCCGTGATTCTGTGATTCATGTCCAGGTCCTTTGCATCCCACCCAGGAGGTGCTGCTGCCTCCACGGGCACTCCCCAGAGGAAGAGGCCCCTGCAGTTACACGGAATAAGTCAGAGCTCAAACCTGAGCGCCAGGTCACTGCTCAGGGGCCCCAGGGCGAGGCAAGGATGAGCTGAGTCCATGCACTCCTGTCAGGAGGAATTCCCGGGCTGCCCTGGCAGGGAAGGGCTGTGCTCCGAGCCGAGGAGTGGGAAGAGGGGATGCAGAGGGAGGGAGGTGCTGTGGGCCAGCGGTGTCACTCCTGTGCCTGTGCCTGTCCCCTCCCTGGCTGCAGGCGGTGTGAAGCAGCACCAGTGCGATGCCGAGCTGAGGAAGGAGATCTCGCTGGTTTGGCCCAACCTGTCCCAGAAGACTCTGGATTTGCTGGTGCCTCCTCACAAACGTAAGTGGGTCGAGCACTGGGTCTGTGCCAGACACCCCAGGAACCCCAGGCTGGGTTTCCCCCTTCTTGTGTGCTCTGTGCCAAGCCCCATCTGGGTCGGCTGGGGGATGCAGCAAAGACACCAAGGGCAGCTCAGCTCCCTCGTGCTGGCCTGGCACTGTCACACTGGGCTTGGGGAAGCCAGGCTCACCTCTAGGCATGGACTTTGTTGTGCTGCAGGAGATTTCCTGTGCCTGGTAAAACCCAAATCCCAAACAGTGCCCAGAAGAGATGATGCTCTGCCTGGCCTCTTCCAGAGCTTTCCCACAGCTCTGCCAGCCTCCAGCCTGTGCCTTGCAGGAGGGGAAAGCAATGTCTGCCAGCTGAGCTCCAGAAAACCTGGAGAAGAAAAGCTAAAGCTTGCTGAGGTCTTAGAGAATCAGATGTGAGCTGTTTGGGGGCTAAAAGCCTTTGTGTTACTTGGTGATGTCCTGGGCAAAAGTGCTGAGAAAATGGGAAATTTGCTGTTATCTTGATGAGCTCGGGATTCCTGATTAATGAGAAGCAGTGCAGAGTAATAAAGGCATTGTTAATTAAGAAAAAGGAGTGAGCTGAGGAGGTGCAAACCAGTGGGTAGTGAGTGCTGAAGTCTTTCCCTCCCCTCCTTTCCTGATGCCTGTAGATCCACTGCTCTAACTCTCTGCTCCATGGCAAATTCTCAGTGCTGGGCAGGGAGGGGCTGTCCCGTGGCTCTGAGGGTGAAAAAAACCATCTGGAAAAATGCAATGCTCTTTAGATGTATCTTAGCCCGTTATACACCCATTTCCTGTAATTCAGAGAAGCAGGAGTGAGGCTGCTTTGTAGATAAAGGGCTGGCTGTGGGTCTGGGGTGAATTTGGGAATTCTCTCAGCAATGCTGACAATGCTACTGAGTTTTCCTGCCTGTTTTTTCCTACACAATCCCTGGGTTTGTCACAGAAAGCTCCAAACCAAATCAAGGCAGCAACAGGCAAAGAGCTGAAGAATCTGTTGTAACCTTTTGGGTTTTTTTTGTTTTTCCTTTCCCCTACTTTCCTGTGTCTGCTTTGCCTCATTATTCTCATGTTGTTTCCTCCCTCTCCCTGTTTTTACACCCATTTGCTGTTATTCTTGTCTTTTCCTCACCCTTGGATTGTCTCTGCCATGTTTTCCCCTTGCTCTGGCAGCTGATGAAATGACTGTGGGGAAAGTCTACGCAGCCCTGATGATATTTGACTTCTACAAGCAGAATAAGAACAGCAGGGAGCAAGTCCAGCCCCCCGGGGGCCTGTGCCAGGTACAAAAAGGGTCTTTCCATCCTCTCTCTTGGGCATCTTTCACAAGAGTCAACAGCAGAATTCATCCAGAAGGTCTGGCTGCTCCTCCAGGCAGGGTTAAAAATGCTGGCTTAAAAACAGAAACCTATCCTGAACGTGTCTCTCAAAAAATACTTAAAAAAAAATCATTGCAGTTACCTTTTCCAGTAAAGAAAGATCTTTTCCAAAAAGTGACAACTGATCTTTGAAAGTCTAAATCTTGTGTTTGAAAGTGGCCTAGGGCTTGAGGAGCACCAAAAGATTTCCTTGGGAGACCAAAGAATTATTGAAAGCTGTTGATAGTTTGACTATAGAAGGCTTAAGTTATTTTTTGAAAATAGAAATTATTCAAAGTCCTCTGGGCTCTAATAGGTTTGAAGGTTCTAGAAAATTCTAGAAAATATTTTCACACAACCAGGACTGAAATCCCAACCCTTTCCAGTAGGACAAATACATGTTGTTTTTAGGATGAGCATCCAGCTGACCTCCAGCATGGGGTGGAGCTCTGTCCCACACGTGGATGGCTACCACAGACCCACCCAGAGCCACTGGAATTGCACAGCCCCTCTGGCCACATCCGTGTGGGAATTCCCTGGTGTGCTCTGGTGGCTGGGAGAGCATCCAGAGGGAAGGGGGGTGTGGGAATTCCCTGGTGTGCTCTGGTGGCTGGGAGAGCATCCAGAGGGAAGGGGATTGCAGCAGGGCTTGTGCCAGGTGTCCCTCAGAGCCTCTCCCAGCTGTGCCCAGGCCAGGGTGGCCTTTGTGCTGCACTGATGTCCCAGGGTGGCAAAGTGGACCTCCCGTGGCCTGGGAGCAGCTCCACAGCCCATCCCAGCTCTGAGAGCCTGCCCTTCTCCTGCAGCCCGGGCCAGTGTCCCTGTTCCACCCCCTGAAGGCCACCCTGGAGCAGAGCCAGCCCGCCGCCTTCAGCAACGCCAAGGCCTTCCTGCGCCACAAGAGCTCGGCCTCCCTCAACAACGGCGGAGCCCTGTGAGTACCCGAGCTCCCTGCAGAGCCACCACGGCTCAGGTGCCCCCTCCAGCCGGCTGCTCCAGCGGCTCTGGTGACACCAAAGCCAGCAGCTCTTTGCTGGCTCTGCTCCCCCTGCAGTTTCCCTGTGCTGGGAGCTCGGTGTGTCCCTCATGAATCCTCACCGGAGAGCTTCCCAGTGTGAGTTTGCTCATAGGAATTGGGGATCGTTGCAAAACAACCAAACTAACCCCATCAGCCATCCCTGCAATGGGTTTTTGGGAGGTCAGGGATCCTTGGGGATAAATTCGTCCCTCGAGCTTGTGGCACTGGGCAGCAACAAGGGCTTGCCACAACACAATCTGGCTCTTTGGGGAAATTATCCCTCCATGGAGAGCTTTCCAAACAGTCCTAGTGACTGTGATCCCTAATCAGTTCTCCATTTCCTGCTCTCCAGGTGATTTTCCTCTGGATCATGAGTGCTATGCATTTTTAGTGACAGACAGCTGAGGTTTAAACAACTTAAATAATCCTGATGGGGAAACCGACACCAGACTCGCCAGCTGATGAACGGACTTCAGCATGGTGGAGGTGTTTGACCAGTGTCCAGCTGGTCCTGCACACAAAATTGGCCTGAACTCCCAAATTCTTCATCGTCCATCAGGAATTAAGTGGCAGAAGTTGTTTTCCTAATTACTAAAAAAAAAAAAAATTATGGCAGGTTTGATTTCTTCATTGTAATGAGATTTTCAGGGGAAAACCCCAGGGCACCTTAGAGCTTCACCAGCCACTGTGCCCATCCTGCAAGTGATTTGCACAGGTGGAACCCCAAAGGTGCTCAAGTTTGGTTTGCCAAATCTCTTTGCAAAAGAATGAATCTTTTTTCCATCTTTTCCTTCGGACAGGCCACCCCCAGAGGGAGGGATCAAAGAGTCCAGTTCCTGGGGGACCCAGCGCACCCAGGACGTGTTTTATGAAACCAGGAGCCCGGCTTTTGAGCGAGGCCACTCCGAGGAGATCCCCATTGAGAGGGTGAGCAAACGGGGGGAAGGTGGGAGCGGGGAGGTGCAGATTTTAGAGCTGTGGGAGAACTTGAGAAACTGAAGAAAATGTTTAAAAGAAGCAGGTGAAGACAGGGTGAGATGCAGGAGATTTTAGAAGTGTGGCAGAACTTCAGGAATGTAAGAAAATGTTCAGAAAAAACAAGTGAAGACAGGGTGAGATGCAGGAAATTTTAGAACTGTGGTAGAACTTCAGAAATTTTAGAAAATGTTTTGTAAAAACAGGTGAAGATGGGGAGCTGCATTAGGAGATCTGTCCTTTGAGGGGATGTTGTTCTGTCTTGTTTGCTTGAGGATTGTGGAGAAACCCCAGACCTGGCAGCTCCCACAGCCTGATCTGGACATGCTTTTCCTGGAATTCTGTCCTGCTGCCATAGCTCACCTCAAGCTGCCTCTTCCCATTGTCCCAATCCCATTATCCCAGCTGGGATGAGGGGTTTCCCAGGTCACAGCTGGGGCTTGTGGCTGGTGGTAGAGCTCATCCCACTGCTTGTGGGATGTCCTTGCTGAGGACAGAGTGACCTGGGCACTCCACAGCTCTTCAGTTGCTCCCTTTCCCACACCAGCATCTCTTCCCAGTCAAATCCAACCTCAGGAAGCTGATGGTGGCTTCAAAGCTGGTACTCCTGTTCTTGCTGCTGAAAGCATTCCCTGTTTTGATCAGGTGGTAGAAATGAAGGAGATCAGCCCCACAGTTGCCAACGGAGAGCACCAGCCAGGCCTGGAGAGCCAGGGCCGGGCAGCCTCCATGCCACGCCTGGCTGCCGAAACCCAGGTGAGAGACGGGGCTTTTACAGGTGGGGGGGGACTGAGGGTGAGCCAAGAGCTCAGCATCTTCTCTCTGCTTCTCATGGGTTGGAAGTGGCCTGGGAATATTGGTTTTAAAAGATATGGAAACAGGAATCCAGCCCTTGTGCTGGGATGACCCGGACTCCCTGCAGGGGATGGCCAGGGCTCCCTGGGTTTCCCTGCAGAGTGTGGCCAAGGCGTGGCCGGGGTTCCCTGCAGGCTGTGGCCATCATTCCCTGCGGGATATGGCCGGGGTTCCCTGCAGGGTGTGGCCAGGATTCCCTGGATTTCTCTGCAGGGTGTGGCCATCATTCCCTGCGGGGGCGGCCGTGGCAGTCACAGCACTGTCCCCGTGTTTACTCAGCCCTGCTTGCAGCAGGAAGCAGCCCAGGGCAATGCCTCTGGCTGGACCAGCCCAGAGTGTGTCTGGATCACTGCTTGGGGACAAGGCCATTTGCAGACTGTGTTCCTGGAAGGCACGTTCCCCATGAGTTGTGTGCTGTGCAGCCAGCCAGCCAAGCCGTGTTCCTGTGCCCTGTCCTTAAGAACAGCTGCAGATGCTGTGACATGTTCTGATGGTGCAGCAGGCACAGGGACTGCCAGGGAGCTGTGCCTGGAAGCTGCACTGGGACACCGAGTGTGTTCCCTGGTTTTTCCCTTGGCCAGTAATTTGGTGTTGAGGATTTCCCTTGTTGATTTAAGTTATTTTTTAAAGAAGTCTCCTCACTAGAGCTGATGTTCACAGCAACTCATAGGTGCTGCTTAGTGCACAGGATGTCACTGATCATTTTTGGCCATTTCACATGTCCGTTGCTGTTTGTCCCCAGTGCTGCCCAGCCACCATCCTGCCTCCTGTGTCACAACATCTCCCACTCGTGTCCTGCCTCATTCCCAGGGCCTGATTCACACAACCAGGAGGGCACAGCCTGGCCTGGGGCTCTGCTTCTGTGGCTCTCCATGGGGAGCAGAATGAGAAGGGTCTGCTGCACCCTGAAGTTGAACCCTGTGTTGTGCACACACAGCAATAGCTCCAACAGATGGAATTGTTGTGCCAACGTGCTGGAGCTGCCCCTCAGCAGCCAGAGGATTTCCCACCTGGCCCCAAAATCTGCAGCCTTGTGTGAGCCCTGGGGTTCTCTGAATTATCAGGAGCACTCCTCACCGTGCTTAATAATAGCAACAGCCCACAAAGCAAAGCCTTTCTCCTTCCCTTCCTCCTTCCCAGGAAGTGTCCTTTATCCTAGACCACAGGAGCCTCTCTCCTTCCTTGGCAGTGCCTTGGCAGAGCCTTTCCTTGGGAAACTCCTCTCCATGGCAGTCAGGCATTTGCAGGAGTGTCCCTGACAGAACTGTGGCTTGTGTCCCCCGGGTGTCACTGCCCCTCGTGCTACACCTGGTGGTGAATCAGGCCCGCAATCTCGGACCTAACCTCATTTGATAATGCAATGTTTAGTGGTTGTAGCTTTGGGTGAATAACTGATGTCCTTTCTGTGTGTGTCTCCCTCTCCATGCCCCCCACCCTCCCTCTCACATGCTGCTCTGCCCCTCCCCAAACTTTGAGTTCTTTCTAACTCTTATTTGCAACGCTTTCTGTTCCTGGACGTCTCCCTTTCTGTTTGCCTCTCTCTTTTTATGTTCCACTTATTTAAAAAAACCTCAAACCCTCCTCCTGTGTTTCCACCCTCCCTCTCTGCTGTCCTGCCCTCATCACCTCCCTCCCTGGTCGTCATGGTGTCTGCTGCACATCTGATGTCTGACACTGGCTGTACTGTGGGGCTGCTTCCAATAATGTCCCTCACCTTGTCCGAATTGTTTGCAGAGGAGCAAAGCACGGTCACCTGGGAGTTACCTGGCAGTATGTAGTTTGCACTAAATCGTATCCTATTAAATTCATCTTAAGAATGAATTAACCTTCCTTTAACCCTTGACTTTTCTCCCCTCTCATCGGGAGTCGCCCCGGCGCAGCCGCTCTCTCTCTCTCCCCACTTTTCCGCCCTTCCTTCCCTCGATCCCTGGTTGCACGCTGCTCGCTCTGGTAGCGGGGCTTGGGTGGGTGGTTTGCTTCTTTTGATTTGTTTATTTTCATGCCTCGTTGCTCAGGAATTTAGGCAGCAAAGCAGTCGGGTTGGTAATGAAGCAGCGATTAGGAGCTCTCTGCAGGGGTGCGCTGCTGTCTCCCGAGGCTTTTTGGGAGCCCGTGCCTCCCATAATGAGAGAGTTTCCAGGGTTTCTGGAAAAGGGATTCATTGCTTTGCCATGATTCGTGTCAGTGGGACTTTAAACAGGACCAAAGCCCAGAAAGAAATGTTCATTTCTTGTCAATCAGGGGTGGGGGTTTTGTTGTTTTTGTTTGTTTGGTTGCGCTTTTTTGTTTTGTTTTGGGGTTTTTTGGCTTTTTTGGTTTGGTTTTGTTCTTTTTGTTTGGTTGGTTGGTTTGGTTTTTGGGTGGGTTTTTTGGTTTTTGTGTCTTTTTTTGGAGGGGATTTTCTGTTGCTTTCTTCCTGGCAGCTCCTGTATGGATTTTGAAAATCTGATGTGTTTTTAGTGGGAAGTACTTTCACTTCTCCTATTTTTGCCCATCAGACCATCCAGTTTATAGCCTCCCTGCCTTAACCAGCTGCAGGCTCAGCTCTAAACAAGGACAGACACAGGGGCTCCTGAGTATAAATTTTTTCCCACACAAACGAGGGCCACAAGAGGTGACACAAAAGCAGCACAGCGTGGTCCTGCTGGTGGAATTGGTGCTTCCAGGGACACACCACAGGCTGTGCTGGGCTCCCTTGTGCCTCTGATAAACCTTCCAGCACCAGGATCCCAGCTGCTCTTCAGTGGGAAGCACCAAAATGTGTTTGACTGCCCAGACTGTGCCTTTACACCCGGGACAATCTGCCTTCAAGGAGAGGGAAAGTGGTTTTTCCAGTGGAAATAACGAGCAGAGCTGTGAAGCAATTGGCTTTGCCTTGGGTAAATATCACAAGGAAGCAGAGACCTGGATTTTGGGATAAGCAAACAAAAGAGAACAGACAGGAAAAATAATACAGAGCGCCTAGGAAAGGTTACAGTGAGCAGAGTAAATGTTCTGTGAGAGCTGCTGCTGGAGGCACTTATTGGATTGGGAATTCAAACAAGTGTAAGGCTGAGGGACTGGGCAACATCCTGAATTTCCCTGTCGGGCTGGAGCACTGTGCCCTGAGATCTCTCCTCTGGCACACGGCTCGGATGCTGTGACAGATCCAGGGAAGCATCCAGAGGATGGATGAGGTGTTGTCAGGCAGAGGCCAGCAGAGAGAGAAACATGGGAATTGTCCTGGTTTTCTGAGCTTTATTCCTGGGCAGAGGGAAGGCAGAGGCTGTGAGAGGAGCTGTCCTGCAGGACACTTGTCTGGGGTTCTGCAGGGCCTTTGTAAGGTTTTGTACCTGAAGGGAAGGGAGTGGAGTCTGGAGCTGGCACAGGGAGAGGGCCCAGCAGTGCTGTTACTGCTCAGTGTCTGGATGTTTGGACAGAAATGTTTTAAAAACAGCAAAAGCAAACCCAGGTATTCCTTCCTGGAGATGTCCTGCAATGATTGCAGGAGGCGCACACTATCCTTGCCCCAGGCAAGGGATGATGGTGGGACAAGGGTTTAAATGTTTGGTGGGAGCTGTCTTCAGCTGCAGGGAGACAGAAGGAATTTCCCAGTGGCTTGGCCTGTACCTCGCCCTGATTCCTGATTTTTCTCCTCCTCCACGAGGTGCTCAGCAAGGCTACCTGCTTTCCTCTTTGGAGCTGCTTTGGATGCAGGCCCTGGAGCAGCTGCGGGTGCCACTGGTGTTGGAGGATTCCCTTTGTGAGGCGCTTGGCTGCTGCTGTGCCCGTGTCCCTGCCGAGCTCCCCTCTGTGTGTGCTGTGCAGTGCTGCCTGTGGCTCTGCTCCCGTGGTCCCATGGATTGGCACTCGGGGATCACATTCCCACCCAATCCACTTTCCACAACTCCTCCTGCTCATTCCGGTTATCTCCAGCGAACCATTTCTCTCCTCGCCCTCCTTGCCCCGCTCTCTCTCTCGCTGTTTGACCCCTCCATGCTGGGAAGCAGGCAGCCGAGCAGGCCCGGCGCCCTCCCTCACCCTGCTCCCTGTCGCTGCCTGTTCCCCGCAGCCCATCCCAGACACGAGCCCCATGAAGCGCTCGGTCTCCACGCTGGCCCCGCAGCGCCCTCACGCCATGCACCTCTACGAGTACTCCCTGGAGCGGATGCCTCCGGAGCAAGGCCACCACCACCACCACCACCGCTGCCACCGGCGGAAAGAGAAGAAGCAGAAATCCTTGGATAGGGCCGCCCATCACTTGGCTGATGGACAAGCTGGTGAGTGCTTTGCCAGAGGGGATTTGTCCCTTGTCCCTGGGAGGTCAGGGACATTCCTTGTCCCGCTCCGTTCAGGTGAGGTTTGGGGTCCTGCCCACATGGAAGGACCTCCTCACCCCACACACACTGGTGACCCCTACCCAACGTCCTCCTTTCAGTAGCCCACTCTGGAGAGTCTTCTTCCAAGGACAAGAAGCAGGAGCGTGGCCGCTCCCAGGAGAGGAAGCAGCACTCCTCGTCCTCCTCCGAAAAGCAGCGCTTCTACTCCTGCGACCGCTACGGCAGCCGGGACCGCGCCCAGCCCAAATCTGCTGACCAGAGCAGGCCCACCTCCCCCAACGGGGGCCCAGAGCACGGCCCACACAGACAGGTGAGGAGAGGCTGGGTGGGGAAACAGCCCTCAGCTCTGCCAGGCATTTGTGCACCTGTCCCATGTTTTGCTTTAAGTTAGAGGAGGTGGAAAGGGAAGGAAGGCCAGGCTGCTGCAGATAAAGCCATCGAGGTCCTGCTTGGAGCCTCACATCAAGGCTGGAAAAATCCTCCAAGTCCAAGCTGTGCCCAATCCCACCTTGTCACCAGCCCAGAGCACTCAGTGTCACATCCAGGCTTTCCTTGGACACCTTCAGGGATGGGGACTCCACCACCTCTCTGAGCAGCCCCCTCCAAAGTCTGACCGCCCTTTCCATGGAAAAATTCCTCCTGATGTCCAACCTGACCCTCCCCTGGCACAGCTTGAGGCTGTTCCCTCTTGTGCTATTTCCTCTTAGGTGAGAGCAGAGCTTGAGCCCCACCTGGCTCCACCCTTCTGTCAGGGACTTGTAGAAACCAAAAAAGTCCCCCGAGCCTCATTTTCTCTGGGCTAAAATTTGTTTCTCCTTTCTTTTGTGATTGTGGGGTGCTCAGGCCCTTGGGAAAAATTGGGCAGCTTCCCCTGGATGTGGGAATATTGCTGGTCACTGAGAGAGCCAGGCAGGGGAGGAGCAGTGGCTGACAGCCTGACAAGGAACAGCCTGATAGTTGATAGAAAGGGAAAAGTGCTCTTTAAAAATTAAAGGTCTGGTCTCAAAATGTTAGGTCGGGAAAGGCTGAGGGCTTGTTCAGTGCACTCATGTCCTGCCTTGGGAGAGTGTAAATAGAAATAGGAAGACAGGAGCCTGTTCTCCTCACTCGTGGCATTTGTGTAAATTACTGCAGCTTAGTTCACTCTCACATGGCATTACTGGTAACCCAGGAAGCTGCCAGACCCTTCTACCACTCCAAAATCAAATGTGTAATATTAAAGAGGAGAAGGTGAACACATTTCTGTTAAGAGGACTTGTTAAAGCCTGTCCAAAAAGCTTTTGGTTGTTATTTTTTCGGAAATTGACTATTTAATCCAAGGCATTTCATTCCCAACCTGCAAAAAACAGTCCCCTAGATCTTCCTTCCATGTGGAGTCTGTAATAATAACAACCCATAATCCAGTTTTGGCCACAGGAATAGATTCATAGAATCCTAAAATGGTTTGATTTGGAGGGAACCATAAAACTCATCTCCTTCCAACCCCCTGCCCTGGGCAGGGACACCTCCCACAAGTCCAGCACGCACAGCTGTGGGGTGAAATTCTGCACCAACCAACCCCAAAGCTAAATTGTAAAAAACCAACAATAATTTCTAAAAAGACCCCAATAAGTCAGGTTTTGAGCTGCTCCCAGGCCAGGTAAGGCGCATGTCGAGCCCTGTATGCTGTGGGTGCCTCCCCTGGGCAGTGTCCCCTCTGTTGGAGCCGTGTGCCAGTTTGCGTCCTACCGATGCTCTGCCCCTCTCTGTTCCTACTGCTCCCAGACTCCAACTCTCCAGCTCTTCACATCTCGTGTTGAATTATCTCTCGAGAGCCTCCCCCCCCCCGACTGTGCTTGTCTAAACTCTCTCTTTTTTTGCTTTTCTTTCCTCTTGTGACTCGTCTCCGCCTTCTGTTGCTTCTCCTTCTGTTTGATACCTGCCTGCCTTTGTGTTTGTCCGGCGTTTCCCTTTTTTTATTTTTTGATTTGCTCTGTTCCAATTTTGATGTAGGGCAGTGGTTCAGTTAATGGGAGCCCCTTGCTGTCGACATCTGGTGCTAG
>VZRX01015765.1:55599-66007 GCA_013398075.1 Notiomystis cincta | reverse complement strand
CCTGTCCAAACCGCGACACTCTGTGTAATGTGTACTCCGCAACTTTGGTCAGACCTTGCAATCTGTCTTTGACCATCTAAATGAAATGAAGTTTCTCAATTAGGAGTCTTCCAGCAGAAGTATGCTTTTTCTGTTACCCAGAATATAAGACCTGAGTGAGCCTCAAAACAAATACTTTACTATTAAGTCACTTTTTGAGTTGATGGGGGCACACAGCTGTGTAAATGTTCCCCATGTTAAGCCCTTTGAAGTACAGGAGAACCTTTTGTAAATTGCCTGGAGGTACAGTTGACACAAACAACTTCAAAGATTATCCTTTGGGGTAAAAGACTGAAGGTACAGTATTGACATTTCTGTTTAAAAACACTTACCAAAGCCTTAACAAGTTTGATTCTGCAAAATAATTTTTTTTATATAGTTGTCTAGGTTGCCCTACACGACTCTAGGGTCTCCCCACAACTGTTTGCTTCATACTAGTAGTAAATTGTTTACCTTATACAAGCTCTAAGACAAACAATTCCAAATTAGCATTTCTTAGCTTATATGCCGTCTGCATACCACAGCCACAGAATAATATGTCTTCCAGAATCCAGTTTTTTGCTCATATAGACTCTCCATGCTTGAATTGTTTTAATCCCTTTCCTAGATTCCTACAGAAGTCCTAGCTAATTATGGAGACTGCTGCTCCTTGCTCAAACAGATCAAGAAAATTAGAACAGAGAGGTACTGGAAAAAAGATGCTCTGAAATCTAAACTCTGCTTCCTTATCAGCAGAATAAAATAAGAGATAGGTAGATATCATAATAAACAGTAAAAATAATTGCACTTTATTTGGAGGAAATGTAGAACAACATTTTAGATTTTTTTCTAAGCTCTCATGAGCTGAAAGAAAAAAATCTTGGCTTTTTTTTTTAATCAGTAATTCTGTTGATCAAATATTCACTCTTACCTGTCTTGAGTATAAAACAGATCTTGTAAAAATGCTGCCAAAAAAGCTTCAGTTCTGAAACAAATATAGTCAAATATAATCCAAAAAGTGGATTTAAAAAGCACCAGTCTTCCTTTGTGAATCAAAAGATAAGTTCAAACTTACTTGTGGTGCTAAACATCTCTCAAGCCCACAAACTTATAACAATAAATACATTGAATTATAACTTATAACAATATATTTTTAAAAAAAGATTGAAAAGACAGAATGACATCAAAAGTTTCCTCTGTTTTCCCTAAAAAACCTGAATACAAAACCCGTATATGCTATACAGTGCTGAAAAAGTACAATGAAGCTATAATATTCAAGAACATAATCTAAGGCAAGACCTGTCATAGGACTGTTGACATTATTTTCTCCTGATCAGGCTGAAAGCACTACACAGATAACCCTTTCAAGACACTATGAGTTCTGAGCCTAATCAGCAGGAAGTACCTGAAATGCAAATTTAAAAAAGGCCAATGTAAGAATGAGTGAGGAAGGAAGAATATTTTTTATTATTATGCTTACATTTTGAAATCCCAAGCCAAACATACTGAATGGTCTGAGACCAAAAGATGCAAAAGTAGGGATGACCCAACTGTGGATTAAGTACAATGAGAAATTTCGGAGTATTTTATGTAAACAGTTTCTCTTCCTCAGAATACTTGGAACATACCATGAAAAGACTTTGCAATTCCTATTATATATTTGTTATATCAATCATTGTATATTGGATTGAATTGACTTCTGAAAGGCCCCTGAGCCCAATGTTATCTTTATTATTAATTTGCTGATTCATATAGTGTTTATTGTTGTGGCAGCCAACACCTTTAATTAAGAAGACTGAAATACAAAGGAAGGTCGGTGGGCATCCTTTTAGATGGTAATCTGTTTCCTGAAGCACTGATTCAGTGGCAATCTGCCCAGAATAGAACTGAATTACAACTCCCAGCATTGCTCTCATTTCCAATGAGTTGTTTTATTTTAAACCAAGGGTTTGAAGACAGAAAGATATTTCAGATAACACACAATTCAAGGACTATCCCAAAGGGTATTTTTCATATTCATTTCAGGAAGAAGCCTGTGGGGTTGTTCATGTAATGTATTCACATATAATTCAAGGAAAGATGAACTGTTCATTGTACTACTGAGTAAAATATCACATACATCATAGCTGAAGCTGGTAGTGGTACTCACAGTTAAGGCAGCCTAACACTTCCCATTACTGGACCATTTTCACTACTTCCTATTTCCTGATCTACCAACACAATATTGAAATATCCCAAGACATATGCCCAAAACAAGAAGACTCTAAGCAACAGTGGATTAATGTCCTTTTGCTGCCCATTCCACAGTGTCTAACAGGCATTAAGACTCATTATTTATTTGAATGTTTGTGGTGTTTGCTAGAGTAGGAGATATTTCTCCCTTCCTTTTTTTTTTCAATTCCACTTTTCCAGCCTCCATATAACTCCTATCCTCCAGTCTGTACATGACTATTGTTCAGACTGCTTAAAACATGTGGATGGAAGGGTACAAAAGGAGTAGGGTTCATACTGTAACATTCACAGTACAGGAGCAAACCTGGCTTTATGATCTTTTTATGTTTCTTATATACATCACTTGGAGTGGTAGCACCTGCTGAAAGATAAGAAAGAGAGTTGTGTCTGCTTTCTAAAGCATATCAATATAGGAGAATAAATCAGCTGAAAAAAGTCCTTTCCCTTGACCCCATCAGAAGAAACTTGTATCAAGTATGTCACTTCTTTTTGCAGGATCATAACCGTATCTTACATCAACCTACCTTACTGTAGTCTTAAAACACTCGTGAAAATCTTTGTAATCTTGGCAACACTAAAAATTCTGGCTATAATTGCTTTCAAATTCCCTGACTCTGGTTCCATGAAGTCCTCCTGGTGGTAAATGCTGGGCTGAGAAGGAAGTGCAAGGTAAATATCCTTACAGTGTTTGGCATAAGCCCCCAAGGGGGAGGGAAGAAATATAAGCAATTTCATTTAATTCAGAGGATTCATCTGTGAAAGATGAAAGAATGCTAAAGTACCTAGAGCTTGAAAAAAGGAGTCTAGAGTGAGCATGAGCCAGGAAAGAAGAAACAGGAGAATGCACAGGATTGAATTTTCAAACTGGTGATCAAACAATGATGAGCAAAATGGATTATCAGACATCTGAGTCACAACAGAAATCTTTGTGCAGTAGCCTACTGCAGAATCAAGAGTGTGTGAATTACATTAGCATGTATTGAAAGGTCTAAGCTAAACCATAATATTTTTGAGTTGTCATGGGATAAACACTATTTAATATCTTCATTAATGACATAGATAGTGGGATCAAGGGAACCCTCAGCCAGTTTGCATATGACACCAGGCTGAGTGCTGCAGTTGATTCACTGGAGTAAAGTACCCAGGGGGACCCTGAATATGATTTTATAGGAGAAGATATTTATGTTTCTTCTTAAGAATATTTATAAAGTAAGTTCTTAGTATTTAATATTTCTACAAATGTAACAATTGAAAAGGGATTTAGATATTAAGATTTGACATAATAATGTAAACAGTCTATAAAGTAGCCTAATTTTAAAGCCATATTACAAGTATATAAGCTGTAAAATTACATGTATTTAGGCAGAAGTCTTTAACAGCTGGAGAATGATGATGATGGATCCTACCCTAAATTATCTGTCATCTAAGTTTGATTGCAAGTTCATTTTCCCTTTGAGTACAAAACACGTGTACGTACATATCAGTAACATAATAATTTTACATATTTTAGAGTCATTTTATGTTAGAACTTTTAACATATGATTCTGAAAAGCACTAGAAGATAACTTTCAGATAGAAGGGTCTGATGTTAAGCAGTGAATGGTTTAAGACAACAATATTTTTGAGCACTAGATTGAGCTCCAAATGCATTTGAGTTCACATAGTGCACACAGTATCAGTACTGCCCCGAAATATTAACAAATCAATGTGTATTAACTAAAGCAATTATATGACAGTATTCATACTAACCTGCAATGGAAAGTTCTTCCAGGTCCATCAACACATACACCTCCATTGTAACACAGAACTGAGTTCAGTGTGGACTCACTGCAAACATCAACATCAACTTCACAAAACCTGCCAGTGTACCCGCTCGGGCAAGTACAGACGAAAGCATTGATGGCATCTTGACAAGAACCTCCATTAATGCAGGGAGTAGATTCACATTCCTGAGATGAGAAATAATAATACATTGATTAGACACCTTTAAAACACATTAGTTACTCATTCATCTCAACAGCAAGTGCAAGAGACTGAATGCGGAGATGAGAAAAAGTATTTGACTTTTTTATTGTCTCATAAAGAGAAGTCTCTCGTTTGGCACAAATTTTTGTTTATATAGAGATCCTTTGATTACAACTCACACTCACTATACTTGTTCCTACTCATTAATCTTGCAGACATGCAAATATAGCTTTTATATAAGCAGTCTTAGAGCCCAAAGTATGCAATCCCACTCATGATTAAATTTTTAAAGCATGTTTTCAAGCCATGGTCTATACAATTATTTCTTCTAATTTTTTACAATAGGGCCTACTGCTGTAAAAGAAATACAATAGTAAGGCAATTCTGGACAGAATAAAGAATTACTTATATAAATGAATGAACACCAGCCTTTTATCAGTATTTCCCAATAAATATTTTCTTGTTATCAATTAATGCATAATATTGCAAATAGAAACATGTTTATGTGTTCACATAATAACAATTTCCTCTGATAAGGCTAATGTAAAAATCATCAAATTCAAACCACACAAATTAGCAGCAAGTTAATATTTCTCCAGAATTACAGGAGAGTTTAGTTAGTGCAATAGCCAGTGCAAAAAATGTGGGCTTGCCCTTGAGCACAGAAACCTAGTTTTTACCTGTATCCCAAAGGAGTTGTATTTTGCAGCTGCAACCCAAATAGTCTAGCTAAATCCAGGATTTTAAATTTATTTCCACACTCCTGTAACTTTAGAAATTTTAATTCTTTAAGGATATCCAAGGGCACTCACATTTCCTGCAGGTACTACAGTAGCTTCAACAGAATGTAAATGCAGATATCCATGGGGAATTGTGAGAAAACAACTTATTTTCCTATAAGCTCTCCAGCTGGGTGTATATAGGATGATTTATTAGTGAGCATTAGATAGGCTAATTGAATTATATATCCCACAGGAAGATGGAGATAGTCCTACAGACTGCCAAATTTCCTGTGTCTAAATTCTATAGAAGTAGTCTTTTGCTATATTAATTACATTTTTTTGTTGGCAGACAATAGTGTTCTTTTGTGTTTATGAAAAAAATCTCAATTCTCAGTTCCAGCTCTTTGACTTATTCCTATTCCATTAACTTGTCTAGTCTTCTTAATTTGTATTCACTTTTATTCCACACTACAAACCCAAAATTTATTTATTGTCATTAGCAGAATAAATAAAATATACATAAATTAATGGATCAAGTTTTTACCTAATTATGATTCAAAAGTTAAAGTCAAAAAAGTACCAAAATCATCAAAGTAAGTAAGGATAATTTCAAAGCTCAGACAAATGTTCACAGCTTTGATTCAATACACTTATCACAGTTGTACCAAGTTGCAAACAATGCAAAACCTTTGTATTTTCTTCTGTGAAATCTATTGTTCTTTTAAGATTTTACAGTAAGATAAATGTCAGACAAGATAATTTGTAGGAAAGAAATCATACCCTACCACTTTCCAGTATATTTTGATGTGCTGCAGTTAAAAGTTTGTCATCAGACTTGCAAAAAACCAGAGTACGCTATTACCAGAGAGGTGCTACTTTGCACTGCTCTTAACTCATGCAAGAAAATTGTGTCTGTGAAAAGACAGAACTATGTGAAAAATGCCACAAATAACTTTATCTTGAAGTTGATGAGCTACCACACTACCACCAAATGCTGTAGTTTGTGGACAAGGACATGGGATGACAACCTGAAGTTGCAAGACAATTGTTACCAAGTCTTGCTCATTTTAAATCCCACCAGAGACCAATTTTATAGCATGACATTAGGGAATAGCTGGCTCTGCAGAAATTCCCAGCTACCCTGATTATCTGAAAACAAGCTCATTGAAAGACCAATGCTATTTTCACTTTCTCTTCCTTTATATAATTGGAGATTAAATCTTAACTGTGACCCGTAACCACAGTTGCCAAGTCAGAGCAACAATAGCAGGGACGCATAGTCCTAGAAACATTGTCCCTTTTCTTCAGTACAGTAGGAGAAAAATACTTTCTTGGTCATCTCAGTTGCCCAATTCCCAACCTAACAAGATATCTTTTAACTTTTGCTTGCTTAGAAGTGATCAAATAAGTTAGTAATAGGAAAATTGCCTTTGAATAACTAAGAAAAATGAAAACTACAAGAACAGTATTCAAAAAGATAGGTAATTTTAGCTTTTCCAAAACACAAACTTGTTGATATATTGGAGGGTAACAATTGCTGACGTATTTATACTTAAATTTGTACCTTCTTATTTTCATGGCATCTTTTCAATCTTTACTAAATCTGAAACTTTAATTTGAAGGAGAATTTAAAAATGTATAATTTTTAAGATTCAGAGGCAAGATCTTAATCTGACAGCAAACTTCGTAAGACTTTGTGCAACTTCTACTAACAATTTGATAGCAATAAATATTTAGGAACAACAACAACAAAAAAAAGAACCAAAGCCACATACACACACAAAACCATCCAAAACGAAAAAAAAAAACAACCACCCCAGAAAAAGAAAACCAAACCAGCAGAAAGAAAATAATACCAACGTCAAACTCCCCCCAGAAGGCACAAAATTACTTTCAGCTCTGTCTTGGACTTCTCAGCAGAATCATTCCATTTAGAAAGCAGAGAACATGCTGAGACCTCCATGTCCCACTGAGCAGTCATAACACTGAGAGGTCAAGGGGCAATAACACTGACAGCTTTGGTCCCCAACTTGTTTTCTTCCTCAGGACTTTCTCCAACCTCAAGTACTCTTTCTAATTACTATCCTCTCAGATTTCTTCATATTTTTCAAGCTCTACTTTTATTTTTTGGTTTCCTCTGAGAACACAGAAAGTCTCGTTGTGTGACTGGGATGCCTTTGGCTCTGCCAGCTGTGACAGGAGGCCCAAGGCTTCCCTTTGGCCCTGTGTGCCAGACTCTCCAAATTCACACCTACCCAGCCTCATTGCCCTGCTGTGCTCCGGCTCCAGCAGCAACACACTGCTGCAGGCCTGGCAGATGGCTTTGTTTGACACAAGAAATTGAGATAACTCAGGTGTCTCTCTGGTGCAGCCCTGTTAAAACAGCTTCATGTGGCAAGGTTTCGCTTGCACTGAGTGGGGGGGCCACCGTGTGAGGGGAGGCCAGAGCTGCCCTGTGCTGGACACAGCCGCTTCCAGCTGGATCCAACCACCCACCGCAGGGCACAGCTGAGTCCAGGCTGGGGCTGGGGCAGCGTGTTCAGAGAGCATACAAAACTGTGCAGAAAAGCATCAGAGACAAGAGTGAGAGAAACGTGGAAAACATGCAGGCTGAAAGGTCAGAGAAGAAGGAAGCAGAGGCAGTGTCCACTAAGGATCCCCGGGAAGATCCTGGATAAGATCCTGGATTGTGAAGGATGTTGTCCCCTTCTAGCCCACAAAGGACCACATAGGAGCAGATATCCACACTGCCACGTGTGTGAACACCACACCACAGCAGGTGGTTGTGCCCTGAAGGAGGCTGAAGCCCATGGAGGGCCTATGCCTTGACCACGCTCTTGGCAGGAGCTGCAGCCTGTGGGGAGTAGCCTCTGCAGAAGGACATTTCCTGGCAGTTGGAAGGAAAACCTTTTAGTTTTTCATTGACAGTAATTTAAATTAATCTTCCCCAGGCTGAGTCTGTTTTTCTTGTGACAATAATCGGTGACCATGACCAATCTCCGTGTCCTTATCTTGACCCACAAGCTTCTCTTCTTATTTCCTCCTTCTTTCCTGATAAGGAGGGGGAGTGTAGGAGTGATTGTGTGGATGTCTGGCAGCCAGATAAAGGGAACTCACCGCACCTGGGTATTCATAGGCTGTAAAACTTTATTTTCTGTCCTATCAGAGCAAGTAACCTGTCCAAATGGAGCTGTAATGCCTAGCTTTCCTGTGGCCATCATTGCCCCTTTTCCCTTTCTGTTTCGTTTCTTCCATTAAGGGCAGCTTCAATCAAACTAGGGCTACAACCACCCACAGACAAGGAAACCAAGACAGAAAAGTTGCTCCTAAGGCCTCATCTTCTCATCTTCTTGATCTGAAGGGGTTTGTTTCTTACACTGTCACCAAAATATCCCAAAATGCCCCACCCTTATTGACTTCAGTTGGGGTGCTCTTCTTATTCTCTAACCTTCCTCACATCCATAAGGGATGCCCAGTATTAACACTTTACAGCACACCAATGCTCCCCTTCCCAGCTCATCTTTCAAAACATAGATGGCTTTAATAACCTCCAATGTAAAGAAACAAAATTATTTAACAAAATAAAAGTTATGCAATTGTAATTATTTGTATAGAGTTTTTATCAACTCTTCACTAGTCTGACACACTTTATTCTTATCCAAATAGCTTTTGAGTTTTCTCACATCTGACCTCCTAGAAGTACAGCAGGGGGGTCCCTTTCAGTAGGCATTTCTTATTCAGAGTTTGTTGGGTTTTTTTCTGTGAAGCATGAACTTTCTCAATTTTGACCTAACAAGGGATCCTTTCAGTTTATGTGTTGTTAGCAGACAATGACCTTGGAAAAGATTTAAAAATTATAATGGACAAGCTATCAACATGAACTCCCACTGGAATGCTATGGAAAAAATTGCTAATTCTATCCTTAAGTCTTCAGAGAGGGAAACTATGACTTACAGGTGATTATTTCTTTTTATGGTTATGGAAACTGAGTCGTGCCAAGTTCTAGAATCTGTTTATTGAAAAGGATGTCAAAAAATGTAGACTATAACATGATTTAAGCACTAGCTAAAATACTTCACAGCAAGTTAAATCTAAGGAAAGTAACACTTAACAGAATTTTAGGGTAGAATTAGTTTTCAAAACCATTATTACATCATATATATAATTTTCACATGATACTGCTGAAAACATAATATATAAAGGTTAATAAATATTGGACAAATTTATGAAGTGTAGATCTGTTTCCATCTGTTAAAAGCAATAATCAATGTGAATTCTTTACTATAAGGAGTTTCAGAATTTTTGATGGCTCTATGAGTATTCACAAATTTATCTAATCGACAAAGAAGTTGAGAGAGAGGGAGATAATGGCAGTACACAGTTATTTTCACAAGAACTATTAACTCCCAGAGAAAGTCAGTACAAAAATAACCACCTGGATTCCCCAAATCCAGATGTATACAGCAAGAGATAAGGTTCAACTCGACTACTGAGGGTCAGTCACTGTAAAACTGCTAAAGTTGATCTTCCACCTCATTATGTTTTAAAATAAAGGCTCGAGGCATCTCCAAAACATATGCTCTAGGCAAATAAATGTTAAATACAAGTATTAATTTCCATAAAGATGTAACTGAATGAAATATACAGACTTCTGACAGGAGAACAGAATGGCGATTTCCTGGCTTTATTTTTACTAAACTATTCTACAGTAAATATAAGTCCTTATTAATTTTCCTAGCATAGCAAGGCAATTTAAAAATTAAGGTAAAAAAGTGGAAGAATATTGAGATTTCTAGTTATGCAGCTTTTTTAAGGGTAGATTTTCTTAGCATCCTTAGTTCAAACAATGTCATACAAGATCCACTACATTCATTAGAGCGCAATAATTTATTATTTCTTTTCTGTATTTCCTGTTCTCTGAATGTCATGGTGTGGTAAATCTTGTTTGTACTAGGAAGAAAATTACTATCCCTTAAGAGAGTCCACCTGGCATGTCACAGTTCACTGGTTCTGCTGGCAGGGAATTGTTCTGCAATCTGGACTCTTAACAACTGACCTAGAAAAGCACTTTGCTCAAGGCATACTACTTCCATATCCAAATCTGTGGGTCCATACTGACATCTGTCTTTGAAAGTGAGGTTATTCTGTCTAAGAAAGCCCAACTTTCTACATATCATATTATCTCCAAATTCATAATCCATAGCTTGAAACAATTCTGAGGCAACGCATTTTGGCAAACTAATAAAAGTAATGAAAATGCACTATTTTTCAAAAGAATCTGTTTGTTGAACACCATTTCTTAAAACAAATTTTAGAGATGCATTTTGGAAGTTAGAATTTGTTTTTTCTTTTCCAGCAGAAAGGACTATTTTGCATTAGTCCTCCTTGGAAATGCTGATTAGAAATCCAAATTTATTTCTAGCTACACTTTAAAATTTATTTCTATAAAAGAGATTCAAGGCAAAAAAAAA
>VZRX01015765.1:0-55545 GCA_013398075.1 Notiomystis cincta | reverse complement strand
TTATTTAAGTGAAGTTTTGCTTTGTATAAAAAGATAGTCATAAAGTGGAATAAGTCTTAAGAGACCTCAATAAAATCCACTATGGCAATTGTGGGGGAAGGTAAAGGCAGAAAAGAGAGGGATAAGAAAGTAATTTAAAGATATATATTGAACCACAAAAGAAAGACATTTTCAAGAGCCGTGCTTCTATTCATTTAATGATAGGACATTATTCTCAGGTCAAAAGTGAAGGTCTGTTATCCAAGAGCCATATGGAATGAAGTAAAAAAATAAAGCATGAAGTAAAAAAGGCTGTAAATAAATGCTATGTAAATAAATTAATGTTTTAAAACAATTGTTTTAAAACAATGTTTTACATACAGAATATAGCATGCATATGGTTTTACTTCATGCTGAATCCAGATTTTGAAAAAAAATCACCTAATTTTACATTGTGTATAGTTTGGGTTAAATCTCAATAGTATTCATGCCATATAAAAGTATGAGATTTGTATTGAGACCTTGAGATGGATGGTCCAGATGAATTTCTGTCTGATGTTTAACAAAACTGTAAATAAAGTGTATTTTTCTAACAAGTAAAATTATTACACTATTTTTTTTGCAGTAAATATAATCATGTATCCATTTTGTTTAATTTGTTTAATTATTAACTTCACAAAACTCTTTATTTTTGGTAGATTAAGTATATATACACAACGTCTTGAGAAATGAACTGGAAAAATTTGTGTCCACCTTCCAGAACGTTGATTTTATCCGACATATTTAAATTCAAAAGTAATTCAAAATTATAAGAATATTTTGCCTTGGAATTTTGTGTTATGAACACAAGGAGAAGAGAAAAAATAACAAAAGTAAACCGAATTTTGAGACAGTGACACAAAGTAGGAACATACTGGATCAGACCAGTCTTCTATCTGGCCCAGTATTCTGTCTGTATTAGTGGTGGATGGAAAGCCACTTTAGCAAAATATATGTCCATTCATCCTATCTTCAGCAAGCAGAACTGTCTAATCAGACATGATAAACTGTATTTCCCTGACCAGGTCATTTATCATTCACTTATGGACCTGTTGTCTTGTGATGTTCCTAATTTTTCTGAACCAACTAAGACATGACCTGACTCCCCAGGCTTTTGGGGCACCAAGTTCTAGGGGTTCTTTGCTTCCTCTGAAAGGAAGTAGTTTGTTTTCTTCCAAATATTTCTCTGTTTATTTTTATCATTTTCCCCTAAGTGTCTGTGCTTCACTACAGAATTTGGGGAAAAGATTTTCCATTTATCTTCAACTGCAGTAGTTTTCTAAATCTTAATTACATTCCCTTCAGCTTTCTCCTCTTTAAAGGGAATAGTTCCAGCCCTCTAAATATCTCCTTATATGTCAGCTATTCAATTAACATAGTATTTGTTGCTCTCTTAGCTTCTCTAACTCTGCTTGCGCTCCTTGAGATACAAGGTCCAGAACAGTGCACAGTAACCAGTGTATGAGCCCACCTCAGTTTTATGCAGCAGGGAATTCATATCCTCTGTCTTATTCCTCACACTCTTCCTGATTATGCCCAGCAGGATTTTTTGCTATGTTTTGCTGTGTCTGTAGAGAGACTGTGTAGATTGAGACAATGACTTCAGAGAACTGCCAATGATTGTTCCAAATCTTTCCTGAATTGTAACTGACAGTTGAATTCAGTTGTATGAGGCTATTTCTCCCTAGAATATTACTTTACACTGAAGCTTATCTGCCACCTTTTTCTTTTTTCCATTTTGTGAGGTCTTCCTGGCATTTGTCAAATGCAAAGAATTCACTAAGCGTCTCTCAAACCCCACTCGAGTGCACATTTTACAGTTTTGCCATCAAGCAATCCCACCAATTCCCTACTTCCAGACTTTGATAGATGTGAAGAAATTTTAGAGTGTCCTTTACAAGGCACTTTCCAATTTTTGTTTTAGATTTTTGGAGTTCCTGCAAACATTTGAATTAATATGTCCTAAAATCTTTTCTATTGTTTCCATGTAGGCAAGCTCTCCATTTGTTCAAATGCCATTTTTTTCTTGTGACAGCCTTAACTTTCCTTCTTAATCCAGTCAGAGGCTTTGAACCACTTTGTGTTCTTCAGCTGTAGCACACATTTTACCTGGGCTTTTAACATTATTTGTTTGGTAGCTGTTAATTTGCTTGTGGGCCTCACTTTTACAAAGTTTATTTTCCTGAAACTGAATATAATTATTTAATATTCCTGGGTTTTAGGATACACTCTGTTGTTTAGGATACTTACTATGATATCAGTTGATAGGATTTTCTCATGTAAGACATTAGAAATATGCCAGTTGAATATCCTCAGAGGCTTAGCACTTTGGGGGTGAAATTCCTCTTCAATGTTCTTGTAGGTCTCATCCATTTCTTTACTTCTCTAATTTATATTATCTGTTTGTCATATTACTTTCTATTTAAAAGACTAATTCAGTCACTCTGACTTAAACTTCCTATCTCATGGTCAGGAGGTCTCTGAAGTATTACACACACTGAAATTTTCTCATGGGTCTGTAATTACAGATGTTGTGCTTTGCAGAATAAAGTGGGTATCTCCCTCTCCTCCTGCTCTTAGATTTACCTATCAGCATCTTGTGCATAAACCACATGTTTTTGGTAAGTTAAGCTTTGTTTAGCTTCTTTCAAGAAATTACTTCTTTTAGCAAATGCTTTTTGAAATAGTTAGTAATAGATAAAAATACTCAGGAGTGTGAAAAAGTCCCAGAGAGGCATGAAGAGCATCCACTTTATCTGAGGGTCTTTGTACATCACCAATTTTTGCCATATCCATGTCTTTTGTGCAATTTGGCTAGTCCTGATGAATAATATTTCCTTGCTTGAAGTAGTCTCTGCATGTGCATAAGCTGTGGTGACTGCACAAAATTTGTTGATTTTCCTGATTTACCACTTGTTTCTATCTTTTATGAAAATAAAGATAAAAGATTGGTAAAACCAGATAAAATAAAACAACTCTAGGATACAGTCTGATCACAGCTTTCTATCAGATACAAGCCAAAGCACCATCAAGCTGAACATTCTCCTGTGTAAAGACTCAAAAAGGTTTTTATTTCCTTTTTGACAGGATGAGACAGTCTTAACTGAGCATGGAAGAAGCACATCTGTCAATCATGTCTCATCCATCATAGCAAAGAAAAAAAAAAGCCAAAAAAAGTAAGAAGTAATGTCTATTATTAACCATAGTTGCTATTACTGCACATATTATTAATCTGTGTTTATCAGAGATAAAAGATCAATTTTCCATTATGTATATTCATTTTACCATTTGAAAAATATGCAAATGTCAAAGGGAATCATGTGTATTGAAATTGACTCATAGAGTGCATATATTTTTACTGTTACTCTTTCTTGAATGAATTCCATAAATATAAAAGCAATGAAAACTGTAGTAGATAGGGAAGTTCCAATACACACATTCCATAATAGACATGCAAACATTTATAGGCTATAACTATAAAGATATAAAGTGCTTATTTTGTACCTAAAAGTATTAGACAACCAGAGAAAGTTTTGAAGTGTATTTTCCTGAAAACTCTATAGCAACATAGATGAGGATGAAAAAAAAAAGAAAAAAAATCCAAATATGCCTAGGGAAATACATATACACATATAAATATATTTTATTTTAAAACTGGTTATTTGAATCATCTTAGTTGCAATGACCACAGCCATTCTCTCACTCTCTCCCCTCCTATGTGACACAGAAAGAAAATAAGATGACAAAACTCCTAGATTGATAAGGACAGAGAGATCACTTACTATTTACTGTAACAGGCAAAACAGACTTGACACTGGTAAAATAATAATAATTCAAGTTCTTGGAACTAGAAATAGGTTTTAGGCCAGTGAGAAACAGAAAGAAAACTTAAATCCACACCCCACTTCTTCCCAAGCTCAACTTCACTCCTCTATTTTAAAGTTTTCTACCTCCTCCTTTCACTCTGAGAAGTGCAGATGGGGTGGGAGAGAGGGATTGTAGTTCACATCAGCTCCTCTGCGCTGCTCCTTCCTTCTCCCCTGCTTCAGTGTGGGCCCTCTTTATGTCCTTCAGGGTGAAACTGCTCCTCTCCACGTGTCACAGTTCCTGCCTACAACCTGCTCCTGTCTGGGCACTCCATGGGCTGCAGCACTCTCAGGGCATATCCACATATTGCACCATGGGGTATTCCGTGGGCTGCAGTGCAGATGTCTGCTCTGCCGTGGTTCTCTCCATGGACTACTGGCAAATATCTGCTCCATCATGATATTTTCTTCAGGGGCTACAGCTCCAACAATCTCTGCTGCAGCACCTCAAGCTCCTCTTCCCTCTCCTTCTTCAATGACCTAGGATATTGCCTGGTTGTTTCTCACAATTCTTTCCCCCTCATTCTTCTCTCTGCTGAGCAGTGTGGAAAACACTTTCTTAAATACTTTTGTACAAAGGTGCCATCATCTTGAGTGAGAAGCTCAACTCTCCCCTGCATTTAGTTGGTTGGAGCTGACTCAAATGTATTGTTTCCACTATGCAGCAGCCTCTGGCCTGTTCTCACAGAAGCCACTCCTGCAGACTCCCTTCTAAACAAAATCTTGGCTCCTACACCAAATGAAATTGCACAGCCCTTAATACAAAGAAATATACCTTCAAGAAATATGAATACCTGCATATATATATGAATCATACTAGTTTTTAAAACAGTTACAGAACATAAGCTTACCATGATTATTCTGATGTGCATACCCCTACATAGTCAGAAAGCCCAGTTGATCACTGTAAGAGTTGCATAGGCATGATATATGTCCAAGCATAATGAATGCAAGATAGAACCTTTAAAATATGACACTTGCAGCATAGTGTAATCTGGGAACCACACTGCATGCAAATAGAATGACTATCAAAATGAAGCTGTTACTCTGACAGACTTCTCTGTCAAAGGTATATGTATATTGTTTCTTCCCATGAATTTCTAATCTATGCATTTTCAAACATCTCACTATGAAATATGATTATCTTTTGAATATAGTTTTATGATGTTGTCTACAGGTCATTTAATCTCTCATTCTCTTCAAATGGAGAAAAGTGTAAATCATGGATGTTTCTAGAGAAAATGTTACCCAAGGGTATTCTGTATTAACATTGGCAACAGCCGATAATCATACAGATTGCAATATCCTGTTGTATCATGATGGGCATTCTGTAGAGCTGGATTAATTATTTTCTGCCTTTTCTTTCTGTAAAGGAATTTGGAAACTAGTATTCCAGCTAGATTTTCTCCTCATGTGAGACTTTCATGGATTTTCAAGAGAAAAAAATATGGACCATACTTCTTTTATGTAATATGACACATTTTTAGTTATATAGTACTTTCAGCTGTAATTAAAAAATATGAAAGGCCCTTGCATTCATACATAAATTAAAAAGAAGTTTCTATAATATTTTGGAATGTTTTTTGACAATTCAGTAACACAATATTAGAAGCCAGATAGACTGAAGGAAGGTTCATGCCAGATTTTCTCATGCCAGACTTTCTCATGAGACCAAATGCATTTAAAAGGATCATATCCTAAGATCAGATTAAACTCTGTTTGGCAGAAAACCTAAAAAAGTCTAAATCAATTCAATACTTTCTGCAAAGTGCAGTCAATATTGTAAACTCTGTTCATTGTTCTGCCAGATGTAGTCACCTTCTACAAATTGGTTTGCTGACCATGGCATTTTGCACAGCACAGACATACATATATGGATGCCTTCTTGTCCACAGCCATTCCCCATGAGAGCATAAAACTATTAATGAACTTCAGAGGAAGTGGGCACTGTATTTAGTACCCCATGGTTTTGTAGAATTCTACTATTGCATGGATTTTGAAATTTAAACATAAGTCTTGGCAACTTTCAATGTAGAACATTGCACCTTGAGGTTTACAAATATGCAGCTAAATTACAGCAAATGAGACTCAAACATGCAAATTAGGTAACTACACTATTCATCCTGAACTGAGGTACAAATGATTTTCAGGTAATGTTGGCTTAGCTTGCTGTGGCTTTTCAGATTTATCATTCACACTTCACCTTTAAACTTCTTTAGACATTTTTTTAATGGTCTTTTCTATTGCAGTGTCATGTAAGCAAAAAATAATGTGTTTTTCAGAATGTATTTTAAACAACTGAATTTCTGCCATGCATTTTCAATATACTGACTTCAGAGGTTAACTAAATAAAGATGAATTTCAAGTGACATCTTACCCTTTCCCCTATAATTAAAAAAGCATTTTGAAAACATACATTAATATTTATCTCACATCTTGAGCTGGTCCATCCTGGTTCACAAGAACATCGATATCCATCAATGAGATCTATACATCTGAAATACAAAACAGTGTTATTCAGGTGAAGCTTTGTGATTCTAGATTCAGCTACAGCAGCATCATTCCATGCATTTCAAAATAGTGGTCTGATGTAACCTACTGTAATGCATGGTACTTTTCAATAGTTTTATAATGGATTTCAAATGTGTATACTATGGGTGCTGAGACATTTTGTAAGGGTTCAGATTGTCACATTAGAAGACATCTTCCCCTTTAAACTTGTTGGCATGTAACAGCTAAAGATCTGCTTTTAAGTATATCAAACACTAATTAATCCACACTTACTGCATACTAGTTATGGTAATGAACAAAACTGCAACAGAAATTGAGATAATGTAACTATATTACATTAGCTTAATAAGGCAACATCTGTCATCTTTAAGTGCGCTTGTACTTTTACTTTATGTAAGAACATAATTAAAAGCATATTTATCAAAATTCCCATATAATTAAGTCTTAAATATTGCTAGTTAGGTACATTATCATGGAGATAATAATAGTTAAATAAAAATAGGCACCTTCCATGAAGACAAGGATTTGGCAAGCATTCATTAACATTTATCTCGCAGTTTGTTCCGATGAAACCTCTCTTACAGTGACACTTGTAGGAACTGATGCCATCAATGCAACTTCCATTATTGAGGCAAGGGGAAGACATACATTCATCTATATTTACTTCACACCTATCACCTGTTTAAAATCCAGAAAAAGCAAATAAGCTTTAAATTCTAAGCTCAAACCAGCTAACAGTATATTTATTAATATTAACATTTCCACATAACTATTTTTAGTTACATAAACTGTTCATATAGTTCATGATATTCATCAATAAAGAATATCCAAGTAGAACTACCTATAGTGTAAATGTCAAAAAGTATGGTTATATTGATATACATGATAAATGATAAATATAAAATGATGACATCTGTAATGGTGGCAAGGCGAGAAGGCTTTAAGTTCCAGCTTGCAAGAAATGGAGAAATTGAAATTCCAAGATTAAATTTGTTACACAGTTGTCAAGAAGCTGAATAGCACAGGTTTCCTATAGGAGCAATACCTAACTAAAATGATATGTCTTGGTAGTGTTCTAACTATAATGCTTTTTTTCTCAAAATGAAATTGAAATGCAGGGGCTTTTGATAAATGATGCAAGACATAAAACTCTTTGAAATTGTTTTTTGAAGACATTCACTAGGAATGATATGGTGGTGCACTTTTATGCTTGTAAGTGCCACAGCTTCCATCTAAATATCTTTAAATATTTTTATTTTACAAAATAGTAATTGACAAACAACACATGCATAAAAGTCTCTTTGGGAGGCAGCTAAGTACGGCACAGCCAGTTGCTTGTGCCCACAGTAGGATGGGTGAAGGAACTAAAGGTGAATGCTAGAAAACTTGTTGGCTGACATGACAGTTTAAAAGATAAAGCAAAAACCACCTGTGTAAGCAAAGCAAAACAAGGAATCTATTCACTGCTTCCCATGGGCAGGCAGATATTTGGCCATGTCTGAGATCTTGGTTTGAGACAACTGAAAAGAGAACACTCTGAAATGAGTTAAAGTAATCATTGACAATTATTCCATATTCATATGTGCTTCTATTACAACATAATCTGTTGAAAAACTAAAAATTATATTTCCTTTGCAACTTTGTGCCTAGTTTATTCAAAAAACATATACTATGGGATATAATTAAGATTAGATTCTGCCAAATAAGACTGACTCTGTTGGAAAGAACAGGAATGCCTTATAATGGTATCTCCATATATTGCCCTTTCTAGGAAAGACTTAGCAATATTAACAGGAAAAATGAACCTTTAGTCCTGCCAGTGCTAAAAGATTCAGATCTCTAGAGGGTAAAAGTCCATTTTGTCATTCCCACCATAGAAAGAATTTCTGAAATTTACTGGGAATAAAAATTATAACCACTATAGTAATTATGGTATGATAGTTTTAAAAATGAAAATGAATATATGTATCACAGAGGAATTAATTAAATTAAAAAAAATTAAATTTTTTTTTTTAAGTATACTAACAAAGAAAATAACCTCCTCAATATGAGGGACTCAAGTGTTCTTGCCAAAATGAACAAACTCAAAATATTTTTGGTAGTTCTTTTAGAAAATAATTTACATTCAGATGTTAAAATTTCTTCTTTAAATTCAGCATCCATATTCTAATACTCCCTGATACATCAGTAATATATCCCTAGTGTTAATTCCTTAGGACCACTAGATTAATCCATCCTGATATAAACATTTTCATCTAAATTATTTCCAGGAGCAAAATGTACTAAATTTACAATTTATTGCAATGTAGACACAAAAGGCTGGCAATTGGTTATGACCATAACACAGACAGTCTGTCGTTTTCTTCCAATGTGATTATCATTTCATTTGAAACCTTTTTTAATCCTTTTTCAAAGTATGAAAACTTTTAATTGAAATAATCTTGCTGAATACAACCAAATGTTCTGTAAATTTGGTGTGAGATATATTATGATACCACATAACAATCACTTTGCTTAAAATGTCACCTCTAAACTTTTTCATAGCTCAGACTGTGCCAGATGTGTTACTGGGCAGAAGAGACGTCTTTGAACTCTGCTTTACAGACCATATTTACCTAGCTAGAAATAATTCCTCCACATATCAAAGAAAAGGGAAAAGTACCTCACACATCCATTTGGGGGAGGGGGTTGTCAATGTATTGATGGCAACCTGGAGGCTCCCCATGCTGCAGGAAGCAAGGAAATGCCATAGATGTGAGAAGACTAATATAGACTAATAAGAGTGACACTAAGATGAAAAGAAGACAACTATTCTCTTACTCTTTCAAGTCATTCATGGGAAGGATCAGTCTGTCAAATATCTTAATAAGGAAAACTCAGTAGCCTTTTCCAACTCCTGCTTTATATTCAACCCACTTCACTAACTGGCAATGCCTTAGTCTTTCTTGAAGCTCATTTGCACAATTCTGCAGCAGCATCCTAATCTAGAGATTTTCACATCTTCCATCAAGACTTTCACCTGCATCTTGAATCATGTGTTCAGTAGTCAGAATCATGTGTCCCAGCTCCAGCAAAGGGCAATGAAGCTGGTGAAGGGTCTGGAGCACAAATCCTGTGAGTGACTGAGGGAGTTGGGATTGATTAGCCTGGAGAAAAGGAGAATCTCTACAACTACCTGATAGGTGGTTGTAGTGACATGGGGGTTGGTCTCTTCTCCCAGGTAACAAGTAGCAGAATGAGAGGAAATGGCCTCAAGTTACACTAGGAGAAATCTGGATAGTTGGAAAACTTTCTTCACTGTAAGAGTGATCAGACACTGAAAGAGGGTGCCCAGGGAAGTGGTGGAATCACCATCATGGGATTTGATGCTTGAAAATACTATATATTCTGGCTTGTTTACTTCTTATAAGACTCATAACAAGATATAATAGAACTTATTAATATACATTATAAGAATATATAAAACCTCTGTATACCAAATGTGAAATTACTTCATTGTTAGGGTTAAAGACTAAGGAAGATGAAGACTTTTCAGTTTCTTTTTTTTTTTTTTTTAATAGGAGACAATAAAAAGATTTGAGTACTGTTGGAGAAGATTAAAAATTCAAGATACCAGTTTATGAGAATTGACTAGTTTGAAAAGATGAAGAAAACAGAATTTTGTGCAACAATAAAGTCACAAAGTCACAGAACACAGAATTTTGTGCAATAATAAAGTCAAATATTTTCTACCTGGAAAAGAAAAACAAATGCATGATAAAAAAGCATTTGATTGCTGAGAGCATACTCAAAAATGGATAATAATAATAAATTAGCATACTATACTAATCTTTACATGATATAGAAAAAAAGAAAAAGGAAGTTGCTCTTTCTCTAGTAATTGAAAATTTTACATCCTGTTTAAAATAGAAAGAACTGAAAGAAAAGGAGATATTTCCTTTCAGTATTGTTCAGCAACACCTAGTTCTCTTGTTCAAGTCAATTTTGGTATCAAATGTTATAAGACTATTGACAACTACTTGTGACCATTTAATGAGATTTCATAATGAAGAGATGTTAATCAAAAGATCAATTAACAGGTTTATCATATGTATAACCAATAATGAAACCAATTATGTATATTAAAAACATATTAGCATAGATCTAAGGAATAAAAATTAACAAATTAAACATGAGCAGAAATACTAAAAACTATACTGCAGGGCATATTCGAGTTACAGAAAGAAAATCAATTATTTATTAAATAATTTCTTACAAATCTAAAAACATACTTAAAAATAGTAACTGACTGCAAAGAACAAGTATGCATTTTGTCACATCAACATTAATCTTGTGAAAAGTATAATGTCCTTTTAACATCATTTTAGTATTGTCTCATTCAGTTATGAGTAAATAATCTGTAAACAAAAGTTTTCTTTGTCTAGGGCATGAAAAACAATGGCTGATAAGGTCACTGAGCTTGTTTTTGTTGATTTCATCTTAACTAAGATTTATTATAGCTTAGTGACTAATACCAGAGATTTAGATTTTCTATTTCTATTGTACTTTGTGTCAGTAATAGACTTATTTCAGGCAATTATTTCACCTACATCAAGTCAAGTTAAATTGGTGCTGATGGGACAGCAGTAAATTTGAAATGTTGCCACCTATTTTGAAGTATCTTTTTCTTTGTTTAGACAAGGGTTGATTTCCGGTGAGTAGGAAAGCAAAGAGAACTTCACAAGATAAGATTACGAAACAAAGTAATTAAAACAATTAAAAAATTTAATTTGCTTGGTCTGAAACTTTTACAACATTTTTTTTCATTAAATGTAAATTTGGGATCTTAGATATGTGGCTCTTGAGAACTATATCTTCCCATTTAATTTAGAAGTGAATACAAGAACCAGAGGGATAAAATATGAAAACATCACCTGTAGCTTGCATTGTTATTTGCATATTTGAACTTTAGACTAGACCATGATTCCTTTCTTCTCTTTGTTTGAAGGAACATGATACTGATGCTTTCTTATTCCCCTAGTCTTGGGCTCTGCTTGGGTTTCTCTTTATACCTTTCCTGCTCTCAGGCTGCCAGCAATAGCCCGGCAGTGGTGCCCAGACACCCTGCCCCCTGAAAACCCCCTGCACACAAAGGGCCATGGTTTGTCAGGTTTGTCAGGCAGTGAAAGGTAGGGGGTGTCACCCCCTCCCAGTGGGGCCACCCCAAAGCTGAAGCTGGATGAGAGCAGGCAGCAGCCACTGGCCTCAGCACAGGAATTAAACCAGAGACCTGATCAGGCCATGGCAAGGCTGAGCCTTCGCACTGCTGGATCAGTGCACAGCTGGGGCATCCCCCTACTGAGGCAGAAATATTTGCTAAAATACAGAATGAGACATCAGGCTACACCTAAAGATATAGCAGTTAAGAATTAAGATTTAGTTGACAGTTGAATAAAACTACAAAAAGAGATATAGAACAAGATAAACCTGAAGACGATGCAAGTAAAATCTATTCATTCATGTCTGAATATTGGAAACATAGTAAGAAAAATAACATTGTTGTCAATATTTCCAGAGGAGACAATGTGATATTGTCACACTATAGCTGGGCAAGCTGCAAATATCAATTCAATATCTATGACTTCTTAACTTTGATTTTAGGAACATAGGATTTAGTGTGATCAATTACTTTATTAAAATGTAAGAAAACTTTTAAAACTAAAAGATAACTGAAAACTTGTAAGTGAAAGATGAATTTCTAAGAAAAAAAGTATCTCTCATTTGAACTATTGCAGTTCGATATGAAGAACTGTATTTTTATGTTGCACTGAATGTAATATATATATATATTTCCTACATTTCNATTATTATTATTATTATTGCTACTACTACTACTAGTACTAGTAGTTGTTTTGATTTTCTTCTCTATTAGGCATGTTTTATATTGTATGTAATGGTCTTATTTAAAACTGAATCATTTTTATGCACATTTTAGAGTAAAATGACAATAAAAGACAAAGTTTGCTGTTCAGCTAAAAACTCAACTTCTCTTTCTCTTCTTGGGACACAAGGAATCACATTTACTATGAGAAAAGCAATGTATTATTTTCATTGCAGTTTAAATGTTCCATCAGACATGAGAANAGGAACATGATACTGATGCTTTCTTATTCCCCTAGTCTTGGGCTCTGCTTGGGTTTCTCTTTATACCTTTCCTGCTCTCAGGCTGCCAGCAATAGCCCGGCAGTGGTGCCCAGACACCCTGCCCCCTGAAAACCCCCTGCACACAAAGGGCCATGGTTTGTCAGGTTTGTCAGGCAGTGAAAGGTAGGGGGTGTCACCCCCTCCCAGTGGGGCCACCCCAAAGCTGAAGCTGGATGAGAGCAGGCAGCAGCCACTGGCCTCAGCACAGGAATTAAACCAGAGACCTGATCAGGCCATGGCAAGGCTGAGCCTTCGCACTGCTGGATCAGTGCACAGCTGGGGCATCCCCCTACTGAGGCAGAAATATTTGCTAAAATACAGAATGAGACATCAGGCTACACCTAAAGATATAGCAGTTAAGAATTAAGATTTAGTTGACAGTTGAATAAAACTACAAAAAGAGATATAGAACAAGATAAACCTGAAGACGATGCAAGTAAAATCTATTCATTCATGTCTGAATATTGGAAACATAGTAAGAAAAATAACATTGTTGTCAATATTTCCAGAGGAGACAATGTGATATTGTCACACTATAGCTGGGCAAGCTGCAAATATCAATTCAATATCTATGACTTCTTAACTTTGATTTTAGGAACATAGGATTTAGTGTGATCAATTACTTTATTAAAATGTAAGAAAACTTTTAAAACTAAAAGATAACTGAAAACTTGTAAGTGAAAGATGAATTTCTAAGAAAAAAAGTATCTCTCATTTGAACTATTGCAGTTCGATATGAAGAACTGTATTTTTATGTTGCACTGAATGTAATATATATATATATTTCCTACATTTCCTGTATTAATATAAAGACACTCATATCTTACAGATAAAAAGATATGTTTATCTCATATAGTAATTTTTTATTATTTTAACATTGTGATATAAAACAGTGTGTAAAATAACATTGAAGTAAGGGAAATTTGAAGAGCTGTGCTATGTGTTAAAGGCATAAAGAAAAAAATGTTCTATCATCACTCTAAAGCAATATAAGTATAACTTCGAGTAAAAAAAAATCATACTTATTTCCTNTTGGAGGTTTTCCAGACCCAACTGGACAAAGACTTGGCCAGCCTGGTCTGACCCCATAGCTAACACTGATTTCAGCAAGCAATTGGACCAGAGACCTTAGAAGGACCCTTCCAACGTGATTTATCCTGGTTCAAGAATGAAATTTCCCCTGAACAGCTTGACCCAGCAACCTGGTTAAGGACAAAATGCATGGTAGGATCAGAAGTATGACATGGGTGCATGGAAGCAGATGAAAATGCAACAAGAATGTGATGATGGTACATGAAAAATTACTTGTGACTGACATGTATTTCATTATAGCCTCATAATTTTCTTGCACTTTTTAATAACACTCTGGTCAAATTCAACCTCTCCCAAATAAATCCAAAAAGATGCTACCATGGCCATGTTTTTTGGAAATAAGAAGCCCATGTTTAAAGTAACTGTTCTAATATATAGCATGTTGTGTTCTGCAAAGTGAAACCATCTGCCATCAGTCACTGCTTTGTATATTTATTGCTGTGCCTGACCGAAACATCCACAGGTTAAGTGCTGAATTGCTTGTTTCTATCTTACTAGTTCTGATTAGTTTGCTTCTGTATTTCTAACTAGTCCCCAGTTGTTGTGGTTTAGGAATCATATTCTCCAATTTAGTGCTACCACTGAAACCATGCTGCCTCTTCCCATCCCCCCTCCAGTTGGAGGCACAAAAGGCAAAGATCAAGAGCTGAGATAAGAAAAATATACTGGAAACAGCAATGAGATAAGCAAATTAACAACAGCAATAATATTAGTAGCAAAATGTGTAAGAGAAGGAATCAATTTACATGGAAATAAACAAATACTGGACAGTTTTCCCTGCCAGGTTTTCCCCACTGGAAGGAACCCCTTCTCCCCAGAAGAGGGACTCCCTTTCCTCCTGCTCCCACCAGTGACCTGAAGTGGTATAGAATAACATTCCAGCCTTAGTCACATGCCTTTCTAGCTACAGCAAAAATTAACCCTGTCCTGGCTGAAACCAGTCAAGAATTTTTTCAGTGCATAGTAAAAGAAACTGCAGCATGAGAAATAGTTATTGAAATATTCTTATATAATTTAAAATATTTTTTATAAATACTACAATAATTTAATATAAAATATATTAAGTACACTTGCAACTTACACAAAGCTCAAAGAAATATCATGGAATCACAGAAGAATAGACTGGCATTATGATGTGTAATGTTCCTCTGTGGTGTTCTCACATTAGAGCTGCTTAAAAGTTCCTTTGTCACAGTATCTGTAGCATAGCAATTTGTGTGGAAATTGATATTTCAATCCCCTGGGCCTTGGTTACTCTTACAAAAGAGAGACTCCTTTAAAGCATGCACAATGACATACTTGAATACATTCAATAATTCCTCCAAAGTTACACTGTATAAAAAGTACAAAGATTCTCCTAATTAGCAGTAATATTTAGGGAACAACTCTAACAATTGTATCAGGACTTTCTCCAATTTTTTGTAGGTATAATTAATGTGAACCACTGATTTTGACTCTAGTAGCCCTAGATACTTTAAATTCTCACCTCTTAGCTTACAATAATAAGATCTAGATATAATCACTTAGAATTGCAGAATTCTTAAGTTTGGAAAAGACCTCTAAGGTCATCGAGTTCAACCATTAACCTAGCACCACTCTGTTTAGTGCTAAAACATATCCTCAAGTGCCACACTCCCATGCATCTTGAGCACTTCCAGGGATGTGAGTCCACCACTTCCCTAAGCAATCTGTTCTAATGCTTGACCACCCTTTCAGTGAAGATTTTTTCCTAATATCCAATCTAAACCTTCCCTGGCACAATTTGAGACATCCTGTCACTTGTTACCTGGGAGAAGAGACTGAGCTGCTCCTCATAGGACTTATGCTCTAGACCCTTCACCAGTTTCTCTTCCCTTCTCTATCCATGCTCCAGCACTCCAATGTCTTTCTTGTAGTGAGTTCATTCAGAAATGAACACAGGATTTGAGGTATGACCTCACCAGTGATTAGGAAGTACTCACTTGCCTCACCAGTGCTCACTTTACCACAAGCTGTCAAATGTTTCCACAGGATAGTCCTACCCTCTGAATCCTCATTTTAAGCAAAATCTTTTGAGGAAAGGGTTCTACATATGCTTTACCCTTAGAAATTGATCTTATAGATTATATTTATGTTACTTGTTTCATTACTATCTGTTTAGCTGGGCAATATCTCAGTTCTCTTAAATATTTCTGTTCTTTTAAATAACATATTTGACCTAAGAAAGATACTTATGTGGTTAGCTGGGGCTGCACCCTTCTAATGCAGCTATTTTTTTTCTTCCATTCAATATAGCTTGCAAATTTTGAACTGTGGCAATACAGTATGCTTACTGCTGTCAGTTGTGTGAGTCTAACAGATCACCTTCGTTTTCACTAGTGAATTAAAAATTGTGCTCAAATGTTTCCAGATCTACTTGAAATGGAGCAATATTTCACATAAACTGACAGAATACATACATGTCTCACCTGCTGGATATTTTATATTGAAAAAATTTCTTCTAGGTTTTTTTTTTGTTTGGTTTGTTTCTCTTTTTTCAAGTTTTGCTTGTTCATTTTTTCTCATTTGGTATAAATTATTATTATTATCATTATTATTATAATTAAACAGACCAGCCACAGAAAGAAAGAGAATGTGAGAGAGAATAAATCATCATAACCTTACATAATATGCAAGAATTGGATTCAAGGCTTTGTTCTGGTCAACATGGAGTAATGTATGCAAAAAGCAGCAGAAGTTATTTGAACCCCTTTATTAATTGAGTAACCACTATAATTAAACAAGAAACTCGGAAGAAAGTGTGCCAATCAAATTGAGATTTTCCCCAATCCATGATACTACTTTAGGCAGTGTGTACAATGGGAAATGGGTCTGAGTCCTAACATGAGTGCATGAACAGTTTCCCTTTTTTCATTATGAAGTGGTGTTTCCTACATAGCTGCTATTCTTAAAGAAAATTCATAAATAACTTGCTGTTTCTTTTAAGCAGATAAAAATAAGCAGTAGAGCTCATTTTGTTCCTCTTTTACTTACTTCTATAAATCCAGAAAAAAAGAGCTAGTTTTGTTTCAAGATAAATAGTAATTAACTGTAGAACACATTGGTGAAATCACCTTAGAATTGTTGTGCTAAATATATTTCAATTAGATAGTAATGAGTACAAAGAACAAACACCTCACATTTAGATATTCTTTGCTAAAAGACCAGGATTTTTCTCCCTAAAGGTGCAGATCTATAACCCAAACCATTTATATTTTATAAAACAAGGAGAGTGTACTGTCATCCAAGTTCCTAATCATAGATTTTATTTGTATACACAAAATGTGAGAGCTTCTGTTTTCAAATATTCATTATGAATGGACTATAGGATTGCATATTCTGAGCATAATCTGTACAAAAAAAAAAGGTAATCATTGACTTTGTCTCCTTAAGGACCGGAGACTTTGCATACACTATTGAGACTTTTCTTACAAATAGGATTTTCAGCTATTCAGTAACTTCATTTCTTTGAAACTACACCTTTCTCTACCTTACTAGTTGGAAGTCACTGCTACTTGGTATGATAAATTTTACAGATGACATAAAATGAATTTTTCCTCAAATACAAAAATATATTTTGAACTATCTTCCCCTCTTGCTAAAGCTGTAAATAACATTTGAAATCAAGTCATGGAAAAGTCACATCCAAACAGTAAACTTGGCTTAGACACAATAGTCTAACTTAATTTCTTTTATGGCATACAGAACACTGGGCCAAAAAATATACTCAGTGGTACTCAATTCCTGTATTTTTTCCCCATAATTCAGTACCCTATGGTCTTAATCTGAAGGTATTGAGAAAGCTGGCTTATGTCCTTGAAAGGTTATTTGCTAATGTGTCTGACAGACATGGGAACTGGAGAAGGTTCTCAGTGACTAGGAAAGGAAAACATTGCACTTATCACTCCAAGAACAGCTCAAAAAAGGATCTGGGGAGCAATAAGTCAGTAAGTCTTAGTTTAGTCTGACCATGGAGAGAATCCTTCTGGAAGCCATTTCTAGGTGAACAGGAACAACCATGGATTGAGAGTGGCCCTGCAGAGAACTTGGGAATACTGTTGGAAGAAAGATTGGACACGAGTCAATATGTGCTTGCAGCCAGGAAGCCAATCATGTCCTGTGCTGCATCAAAAACAGTGTGGCCAGCTGGGTGAGGGAAGGGATTTTTCCCTTCTACTCCGCTCTGGTGTTACCCCACCTGGAGTGTTGCATCCAGCTGTGGAGCTCTTAACACAGGAAAGGTGTGAGACCTTTTGGAACACTTCTAGAGGAGGGGCATAAAAAAATGAGAGTGCTGGAACACCTATGGAGAAAGGCTGAGAAGCTGGGGTTGTTCACCCTGGAGAAGAGAAGGCTCTGAGGAGATCTTATTTCAAATTTTCAATATCTAAAGAGGACTTATAAGAAAGATAGGGACCGACATTTTAATAGAACTCACTGCAATAGGACAAGGTGCAATGGTTTCAAACTAAAAGAAGGCAGATTCAGACTAGATATAAGGGAGAAATTTCTTACAATGAGGGTGGTAAGGCACTGGAACAGGTTTCCCAGATGTGCTAAGTGCCCCATCCCTGGAGGTATTCAAATCCTGTCTGGACAGGGCTCTGAGCAACCTAATTGAGTTGAAAATATCCCTGCTCATTGCAGAGGGATTAGACTAGGAAATCTTTGAACCAACCCAAACTGTGGTTGTATTTGTTTATCAAGGGACAATCATACCCGAAAGATTTGTTTGCCATTTGTGATGAAATGACTAGGTTTGTGGAAGAAGAGCTGGAGCTCTTAGCAGTGTATGTCACTTATCATGATTTTAGCATGGCTTTGACACTGTCTCCCACAATATTCCTGTACACAAGCTAGGACTTTATAGTCTGGAAGAGTGGACAACTAGATTGATAAAAGTTTGGCTGTGATGAATTGATCATATTCTATCAGGAGGCCTGTTAAAAAAGGAATATCCTCAACTCTGCCACTAGGCTTAGAACACTGTAAGGCTTAAGACTGGTCTTTAGTCATAAAACCTAAAGAAAGAAAACTGCATGCAGCAGACTTTTCCAAGTCTTGTGTCACAAGTTCTCCCTCCCCACTGAGAAACAGGTCCACTTTACAAGTTCTCCCTCCCCACTGAGAAATAGGTCCACTTTTTTACTGGCCTTCATTTTGCTCCCAATATATTAAAGGCTTTCTTGTGGCTTTGCATGTTTCCTCTATTCTCAGCTCTAGTTTAGTTTTTGCTTTCCTAATTTTAATTCTGTACACTTGAGCAATGGCTTAATATTCTTCCTAAGTAGCCCATCCTTCCTCCTTTCACTGAATATGTGCTTCCTTTCTGTATCTGAGCTCAGTCAGGTGTTTCCTATTCATCCTGTTGGCCATACCTTCTTGAAAACTCTCTTCCATGAACAAGGAGGAGCAGCAATAGAGGAGAGTTGCCACCAGATAAAGATTTAATTGTTTATAGTATGTCTTAAGACCCTACTTAGTAGGCCATAAGTCACTTTGAGAGGAAGAAGAATGTTTATGTCCTGATCTTGGCTCCCAGGGGAGACAACTAGCAGTCCAGACATGTCACTTCAAGCCAAATACCCAATGAAGTTACACCTTACTATTCTAGGTTCTTTCAGGCCTAGGAAATCTTTGCTGAATAGACATTATAGCACTTCTCAGGAAAATTCATAAAGCAAATTTGTGCCCTTCTCATGGTGTGTTCACCAAACCTAAACTTTCTGAAGTTCCTCAACCTTACGTGAATGCTCTAATATTTAAACTGAAAGACAGACACCACAAACTCTACAGAAATGCAGAACAGTCAGTCTGCATATTGAATTTGTTCTCAGTGTGCCAATCAGTTTTGACCTCTTCATATGTAAGCTGTCTCTTGCTTTAACATCTCAAGGAGCACGCCGTTAGATTCCTCCCCTCTGACTAAGTAGTCACTTCAGTTAGTAGTGTAGTTACTCTTCTTCCACTGGATCTCAATAGCAAGAAATGCAAAGAGAGGCTTGAGGACTGTAGATGCAATCACTACCAGAGCTGACTGGCAGTATAAAGCTGTAAAAGCAGCTGGGAAGGTCAAAAAGATAAAGATAAAATTACTGAAGATGAAAGTGGAACTAAAACCATTTTTCAAAGAGTTAAATTAATTACCCTTGCTATGCTGCTATAAATTCAGTGCCATAAATACTAATATTTTGTAGTTAGATAGTGTTTTCAAAAACTCAAACTTCCAGAGAACTAATTGAAGATTCTGTATGTTTGCCAGGAAAAGAAACATTCAACACATGCGCTTTTTGCTTCATAATCCAGAAAAACAAATGTCTTGCTCTGAAAATACTTCATTTTGAAGTTAAATTACTTTCATTCATTTCTAAGCCTGCTTACGCTGCCACTTCCTTTTAAAACTTTTGTTCAACTGCTATACTTTTCACTGCATGAACTATTCTGGACTTAATCTGAGTGGTACAATGCATAGTGATTGCCCAAACAGTGTCAGTTTAGGGAGGGAAAAATAGTTAGTGGTTATAATTAAGTGATGATCAATCTACCACTAATTTTTGAGTAATGTTTCAGTGTTTGACAGATACCTTGATATCACATCGCCCTTGCTAGCAAATAAGTAACACTAAATAGGATACAGCAATTCTTGTAAATATACTAACAGGATTTGTACCGAAATTATCTACTTGTAATAGTTAACAACTATTACAGTTAATTGGAAAAAAAGAATAACAAAAAAACCCACAACACAACCCAACATCTTATCCTTGTTGTTTAAATATGTTAGGGAAAAGCACTAAAGTCAAACTGCTTTGTCAATACTGAAGAATCAAAACAAAAGCTCAACTGCAGATTGATTGTTCCTTTTCAAATTAGTCTCCTAAGTGCTCATGTGAAGGTGTCTTTTTTATAAATATAACAGGGAAATCTTACAGAAACATGTACCTACAGGTTAAGACAAGTGGTTTAACATTTATTAGTTAGAAATTACATCTGCTGCACCACTGCCTAATGAACAGAAGTTTCTGTGGCACCCAAGAAGTACTACTTAGAACATAGGCCATTTGAAGAAAATATTGTAGAGGGAGGCTTTAAAAGATTTAGGCAGGAAAATTATATAGATTTTTTCATTTTTTGCTGAACTGTCAAGGATAATTTTAAAGAAAAATGCACAAGTGATATGTGGACTAAGATTTGTGATGAATGGAAGAAGGATATACAGCTTTATAGAAATTCCCCAAACTGTACTTTTTCTTTGTTCTGTGGAGAATTACATTCCTCTCAGTTCAGTGGATGCAAATTGCATCCTTTTTTATCTTGTATATTATGTGGCATTCATCACAGGCTGGAATAGATAGGAAAAAAAACATTTTATGCAGAAAAAAAATGCAGAAATGATTCAACTTGAGGAAACAACTGTAAATATTTCTGCAGTCATATGATCCCGTGTGTTTTCATGTTGCTTAAGATGGATCGATCAAAACATTATGTATGAACTAGCTCAGCAGCACTCTGAGGATTTAAATAAAAGTCAACATCATTTTAGGGAAATTTTACTGCATCTCTACCCATTGAATATTTTGTCATTCTGTAAAAACATAATGATTAGCACTAAAGGCAATGGTGTCAATCCAACAGGTCAACAAAGTCAAGGTGTTTCTATGATTCTGTGCAAATTCAAATGACAAGGTAGCTTATTATTGTTTGCAAAATTTACTCTGTGTCTATGGTAATAGTTTCTTTCCTGGCTGAATTAAAAAGTATACACATTTTCTTTGTACTGTACAATAACTCATTTCATCTGAATGTATGGATGACTAAAGAAAATATAATTCAGGTCTTAATATAAATAATCTTGAGCTACTTCAAAAGAATTAGATAAAATTCTGTTCGAGTTAATATAACTTATCCTCCAATAAGGAGATAAATTTTTATTCTTGCTATAATATTAAAACCATGTGAAACTTGTGAAATTAGTTTCCCAGCTGTGGTAAAGAGTAGCTCATACCTGTGAATCCAGGTAGACAGAGACACTGATAGCCTCCAAGCCTGTTGATGCAGCTTCCCCCATGTAAACAAGGCAAAGTTTCACACTCATTTACGTCCATCTCACACAGAGACCCATAGTATCCAGGTGCACAGTTACAAACGAATCTTTAGAGAAGGGAAAATCAGGTGTGTCAATGGCAGTAACTGTGGGATCTACTGCAATATTTTAAGGACATATATACCTGCTGATGCCAGGCTGATGTCCCTAATCCTCATCCATATTAAAATAATGAACATACTTTTCTCATTTCCGTGTTTCTGAAGCAAAGAGAGTTATTTACTTTTTGTAAAATTAATAGAAAAATTTGACACAGTAATTTTAACTGAAGGTATAAGGAATGACTTAAGGGCTAATGGTCTTCCGGCACAAGTCTGAGTAACTTGTGAGGTGCTGTTGAACAAACACAGCGTTTGTAGCAATCTAACTCCAGATCAATTTTCTTCCATTACATCTTTTTCCAAATAAAAAAATGTAAGGAGGAAAAAAACAAGTTGTGCTGAAGACATTTTCCCTTCTATCTTCCTTTAAGGTCACATAAGAAACAAAAAAACTGAGTCAGTAACATTTGCTTAATTCATTTTAACTTGTCATATGGTGAAGGTCTCATCCAAACCCAGAATTAATATAAGGAAATCAGGCAAACATTTAATTTAGTAGTAACTAACCTGTTTATGAGATCCAGACAAGTTCCATTGTTCTTGCAGGGTCTTGATAAGCATTCATTAATCTCCACTTCACATAGAGTCCCAGTAAAGCCATGTTGGCAGGAGCACCTAGCAAACAGGGTGTCACTACATTACTTTTTAGGTCATTATAAAGATTCTGGAAAAAATATGGCAGATATTCAGAGGTATTAATTAAATGGTACCAAAACCATGTTTGCTTTTTACTGGTAATTGCAAAGGGCAGTACTTTAAAAAGCACCAAAATGTACAGTGTCTGAAGCACAATAAATAAGACTTTCATTATTATTAGCTGAAAGCAACAGGCTTTGTGCTGACCCCGCTGTGAACATCACAGCTCTCGTGACAAAGACTTACAGATGCCAGTGACTTGCAGTAAAACTGCCAGTTCTTGAGGAAGAACAATATCACTGATCACAGGACATACACATTGTGAGGGTAATCATAATCAAAGAGACACAATTGCAAAATTTCTTTTATAACAGCTATAACTACATTCTTCATGAAGCTTTTCTATTAATTTCAACTAGATTATTTCTACTATTGTAAATGGACTAACAACAACTCTTTACTGTTTTAAATTAGATCTTTACAATTTTATTTAGCCCTACAATAAATTCTTGGGGTCATATTTATGGTGTATATGCGTTACTTTTTGCACACAAGAAGATTTAAATATAATTTAACTGTCAAACACATTACCAACCCCAAACCCCTCTCCTTCCCCTCCTCCTCCCCTTCACAGAAGGTCAGCAAACATTAGACAGGAAAAGAACCAAATGAATAGCTAGATGATAAAAATCCATGTATCATATCTGTAATTCAAAAAATTTTCCTGACCTGTAGTGGTTGATCCCATCCACACAGAGACCTCCATTCTGACATGGGTGGGAGATGCACTCATCACTGTTAACTTCACAGTAAGTACCCTCAAATCCTGAAACAGAGATTTCATTAACCATGAATGAATGAATGAACTCTACTACTTGATGTGAATAAGAGGATCACAGATTCTCTTGGAGGTCTGGCTATCTGAGCTCAGAGAATGAAAGTGGCTGGCCTGGGAAACAATCTGCACTTGATGCTGTTTAAGAAAAGCCTAGAGAAGCACTGGCAATGGCTACCTCTTCTCTTTGGAGTATTTAAGCTGAAGCTCTTTGCCCTTGGTGTCTGACGGAGCTGTCGCAGCCATGGGCAATGCCCAGCCGTGCAGCTGCTTGTCGTTCTGCTGACTTTGGCTCCCTGGCTTCACCTTGGACCTGCCCCATTCCATGTAGCCCTGGCTGGAGATCTGGCACACTCTGCTGTTTCTGGACACAGCCACTGGGCCTGCCTTGCCTGACTCATTCAGATACTGCCAAACAGTGACAGCCTTGGCACCTTGGCATCCTGGCTGACCTTTCCTTCTTGTGGAGCCAGCCCTTAGTGCTCACTGACCCTAAGATCAGGACTACAAGTAGAAGTAACCCTGAAAGAACTTTCTCCAATTGTTTTGTTTCTTAGCTTCAACAACTTAATTTCCACACAGTATATGAAGTCTTAGCATACTTTAATGAACAAGAGAGAAAAGATTTGGATAGAGCACCTGGCTAAATATAGTGGAGAAAGGTAACCCATTTTAAAGGACAGAAAAAGCTTTCTTGGAGAGAGTAGGACAAAATCAGAACTAAAATCTAGTTCAGTAATTAATGTATTACAGAGAGTACTGGAAGTTAGAGGACCACATTTATTCAAAGCAGTCAGTAGCTGAGAAAAAAAACAACTGTTTTTAATATTTAAATGAAGAAAAAATGTGATTAAGATGTTATCTGCACAGCACATTACTTGTATAATACATTACATTTGCCAGTGTAAATGTTCCAGAATATGTGCTAAAGCAAAATAAGACACTTTTCAGTGATACATGAACCCTAGACTGCTCTTAGACAGCATACTACATCTTATAACATTTGCATAAATAGGTGTTCTGCTAAATGCATTCTTGTGATAAAATTCTATACATAATGTGGAGAAACTACAGCTACTTAGTTGAATTTTGCACAAATTCAATATATTTGTTTTCAATTGATAGAGAAATGAAACCATTGCAATGAGCAAACTATTTGCATTGTATGATTAATATGCGAGTGCTGATTGCAGGTTGACTAAAGATCATTATTAATAGAGTTCACCAAAGTGGTTTTGAACATCACTCAGATAAAATATTTAATTAAAACAACTTTAAAATTAGCTATTCAAATTCAGTATATATTGCTATAATAAATATGGCAAAGGTTCTACTGGATTCTTTGCTAAAACTATAAGCAGAAATTGTTATATGTAGTTTTTTAGATACCTGAATAAGAATAATAATTTCTCTTTTTTTGTTATATTATGTATTTGTGGTTTTCAAAGTACTTAATGAAGATCGGGAAATCATGAACAACCACTGTTAGAATAGTATGGCTTAGTTTTATCCAGAGAAAATCATTACTGGAAGAAACAAGTGTCTTGGTCAGAGTTGCAGGGGAAGCTGTTAAAAGAAATCTCTGCTGGCACTCCAATATGTGATCTAAACATGAGCCCATATCAAAGCAGTTGTTATTTTCGTCTTACCAGGATTATTTCTGTTCAGTAACTTTTGGAGCCAGACCTGACTGAAACGAGCTCTTAATATTTGCTCATGGTTTCACAGCAATGTCTACTACAAAGCTAGAAAAATAAAGCCTGGAACATAGCTCAAATTAACCTTTAAATTATAGTCACTTATGCTGTTATGATGTTATTCTTTTTTCTTGAGCATGAAGGGATACCATAATTTGTTTCCTATTNCAAACCAAACCCAAAATAAAACAAAACACTAAAACCCCCATTAACCCTCCCAAAAAATGTCATCATTATCATAATAAAACAATTGTCAAAAAACAATTGTCATAATAGGGACAAAAATTCTGTCCCAGTGTACTGCTTTGAACTATCTTCTTCAACACAGGCAACTTTATATTCTGAATATTTTAGTTTATTATGTGCAAATGTGCCTGAACCGGAGTGAACAATGCAAACACTTTTCTTATCTGTAGCATGTGTGATCTGCATCTTAATGCTGCTGAACCTTCATTTATTCCTGCCTGTAGTTTGATTAAAGAAAAAAGAAAGGTAAAAGAACCGTAAACTAGTACACCACACCAAGTTAAGGACTAGGCCTGGTTGTGTGAGTAGGCAGAAGTCACTGACACACAAATATTCAGTATCCAGTGCCTCTGAGTAAGAGCAGAAAAGGTGATTTCTCTAACTCTGGTTTAATTAAGAAATTGGAGGACACAGTGAATGTAAGACACTACAACTCACAGGTTAATTTATAGTCAAGTTGCTCATCTCTAGATTCTCATTTATTTGAAATGTTTGAAATTCTAAATTCTATTACTGAGTGGAAGGCTGTCAATGGGCAGGGAAAATGGAACTTCACTGAAAAGGACACACTGAAGATAAATCAATGCAACATTGCAAATAACTCACATACATAGATATATATTTTAACTTTATAATACTGTCACAGAAAAGTTGTGAAGATAACAAAGCAAAACTGCAAAAACCCCCAGCTTTTTTACAAAATAGCTTCTTATTTTTTGTGATACTATACAATATTTAGGCAAGCAACTTAAAAAAATACTGCAGTTATCAGATTAGAATATATAAAACGGAAAATGGAAGCATTGCTCATTCTGCTTTTGCCTGTCATCTTCAGTGGTTATGGATGTTTTATAGTCTTTTTGAAGTAAATAATACAGAAGTGAATATAAAAAACATTATTTAAACACATTTTTTGAATGCAGTAGTACATATTTTTCCAGCCCATAGCAACATATCAATATCTTGAAAAGATATAAAATAAGCACTCATATAGCAGGCATTCTACTTTATCTATTTTTCCTGCAAATGGAGAAAAATAACATTTTCATCACAAAATTTGACTACACTGTGAAATGAGCAATCTAGGTATTCAAGTTCCTATAATATTTTCTTATCTTTATTGACAAATTATCTGTCCTTTTTTATTAGAGACGTAATTAAATTTTTTATAATAACATACACTATTAAAATTATAGACAACTACTTAGATGATATTTTTGTCTGTGAACTTGTGCAGTGACTTTTTCTAAGGAATTTTTAGCATTTCGAACAATTTTTACAGATGATTTAATGAAAATCTGCTTTCAACTAAAATGTTTATTCAGAATCACACAAATCTGCTTAAAAGGATCCCAAAATATTATTTTCTTCATATTTTCTGCATGTCTGTGCTATAGTATATCTAGAATTTGTCAAGCTTGTATGAAGGATGTTTCAGTAAAATCATATGACAATAAGCCAATTTTAATTTAGCCCTTAAATATGTTTTCAGAGTAAAATACAAAAAGAAAGCAGTGCAACACTGTGCACATCTCTTGTACAAACAGGAAAGGTAAAACTTCAAAACAAATACAGCAGAGTTAGGATTAAGATATTAATAAAATATTTATTTTAAGAATATTATTGAACAGGTACCAATTATAGTACCTTCAAATTCAAAAGACCAGTTAAAATGCTCATACCTAAGTGGGACTGGTTTAAAGAATGGATGGTTTATATACATTGGAGATGTGCTACCTCATGAGTCTAAAATATAAGGACTCTTGTATTTTACATGATAGTCACAGAATTTAAAGGGTAATTTAATACATTTAGTTATTTCATACAGACTACAACTGCTGCCACACAGAGCTGTGATCTTCTGGGATACTTATATTAAAATTTATATGGGGATGTAATTTTTAGAGAAATGCAGATATGTTTCCAAATTATTTCGTGTGTTGCAAGAGGAAATAAAAAGACAATGAGAGGAACTGCTTTCAAATGTTTAATATGTCAAATATATTACTGTATAAAATTATTTTGAACATCATGACATTACTGATGTGATAACAGGCTTGCTACTGTAAAATGTTTTTTATTTGTCAAATATATTTTACTTAATTTTTCATGTCACATTAGAAAAACTGAAGATGTAAACAGAATTTCATTTCAAGTATTGCTGGTATCCACATAGGTTTTTTTAAAATCAAACAAATACAGCAATTAGTTTAAAACATTTTTTGTGAATGTATTGAATATGTATAGATATATTTGAGGAAGTATCTCAGAAAGGTTAACAATTTTGTAGTAACATAGCATATTCAAGACTTTAAGTAATCAACAGATGACAAACAACTGAAAGATATTATAGTCCTTTGTGTTAGAAGATATAGTCTTATTTGCCTTTATTTTTAATTGTTCAGGTGGCATGAAAGTAACTTTAATGATATGAGATCTAGAAACATCTGGAAAGCTGTTACTTAAGATGAGACAGATGCTATTTTTACTTCTGTTTCTCAACTCTGTCTATGGGTCTTCTGGGAGCTGCAAAGTGATGGAATATGCAGAATATAGAAGCTAAATATCTGCTGTCACAGTTATAGCCATTCTCTTCTCCTTATTCCATTGCAGAGAAATATTACCTGCAGAGAATTGACCTTTGCCGGTTACAGGACTCATAACAGGATTCTTTTGCCATAAGCTCATCAGAACAGTATCATGGATGTTTGTCTCCTTACCATGAACTATTTATGAACCAGTGTTTGCAAACAGCAGAGATATCATAGCAGCCCCATAATCATTAGTTCAGGTACTTAGGTTGTTCAGCATAACGTAAGTAGGTATATAAATCAAAATCAAAGGTGTGTAAAATATTAGGCACTGTAAAAAGGCTATTTCCCTCTGTGAATTATGTATGTGTATGTCTGAAAAAGAAACTGGCACTGAAGGGCTCAGAAATGTGACAATGGCAAACTCCAATTTAAATAACTTGTTTTCCATCATCTATTTATTATTTCTGATTGATATTATAAAGTTTGTACATTATGATAATTTTCAGTTAGCCTTGCTTCAGATATGGGCTGAAAAATATTTTGCCTTAGTTCAAATTTCTAGCTGTGAGATGCTATAGACCAAATAAAAATAATCACTAGCATCTAGTACAAAGAGTAGGTGTCATGGGAAAGAGCTATTGACAGGAGACTGACAAAATAGGTGAAAAAGTCCTGGAATCTGTTTAAAATAAGGACTTCAGAAATTACATTGAAGCATCAAGAAAGTGTTGCTTTTAGAAAAGATAAAGAAAAAATAGAATGCCTAATTCCAGTAAAAACTGTAGCTATTGTTTCTCCTTAGAGAGGAGTCCTTTTCACAGATTTCCCTGGAACAATATACATAATTTCCCTACACCCTAAAACTGATGGCCTTAACCTTAAGCCCCATGCAATTCCTTTTGCATAAACCAGTTTTTCAACTTCTCAGCTTCTAACTTCGAATCCTTAAAGCTGCAATGAGTGTAAATAAGATGATAAAATTTTGTGTACTGGTGTACTGTAATGACATATGTTGCTGAACCTCCTTCTTTTTACTCCTGTCTAAAACTGTGTGCCTCCCAGAACTAAAAAAAGAAAAAAAAAGAAAAAAAAATTAAAATCTCTACAGCAATAAAAAAACAGCAAGAGGCAACTCTTAAAGAATTCTGCCTGTCTACCACCTGAAAGATTTTTCCTAAGATGCCTGAATAGCCAGCAGAGTGGCATAAATATTTCTACAGCATTAGCCATTTGACTTTGTATGTCTGCTTTTATGTGAAATATGTCCAATCAGAAAGTAATCAGAAAATAATACCTCCTTAATGTAATACTGTGAACATCCACATCCAGTCAAATTAATCCAGACATTTCCAGTTTATTTCTTTCAACAATACATACATTATTCTATTGATCTAATTTCCCTACTACCATAACTCATTAAAATGTTACTGAGTTAACACAAATGCTGCCCAAATAATCCATATTTCTGAAGAGTAGTAAAGCTTTGATATGAACACTTTCTATAAGTGTGCAATACCTGATGTATAATACATAGTATTTCCTGATAATTTTTCTATCACAACCTAACATGTATATGGAAAATTGCTTCCTTAGTAATAAGGAGGCTGAGTAATAAACATCCTGAGCCTATCCCATCCACATTACCTGGACTAATGAAGGAAATTCTACATCTAATTTTAAAGAGAGATCCATTTCTACCTTTTAGGAAGCAGGAATTCTAGGAACCATTTTAATTCAACCATCTTGCCCTTCCTTTCCTGTCGTTATGTCAGCAGCAGCTCTATCTGCTGTTCCTATTAGCTTACCTTGAACTATACCCATATCTACTAATAGTTCTCATAAAAGAATAAATCACTGTTAAAAAGTCTTATTAGAAAACACTAGATATTTTCTGGCCTGTAGTTTATGGTTGCAAATTATTTTTTATCTTGTTTTTCTCTGCAATATTTATGTGCTAGTAATTACACAGGTTTCACACTTTGTAAAAGCTGTTACCTTTTATCTCCCATTTCATCATTAATTAAACTTGTTCACCAGTCCTAGGCAGAGAGCTCATCTTGTACTCAGTAGTTGTATGCCCTCTCATAGTTTTCCTTGATTTTGAAAACATTTTTTCAGTAATATTTTTTTTTAGGAACACAATTGTTCTCAGAAAGCTTCACTATTTTCACCAACCTGTCCTATCTTTCTTTTGGATTCTCTCTACAAAACTAACAGTTTTGTGCTTGCCATTATCTAGAAGAGCATGGTCTAATGCCCATAGTCTTGTTTATTTACCCTCTATTTCACTTATATATGCAGTTGAATTGGTCTTTGGATCTTTTTCATGTAGACCTTTTGGGGAATTTACAAATAATGGCCAAAGCTCAGCTACAAATATTTCAACATTATTTAAATGCTATAGTTTTTCTTACATATCCTGCCTTGCTCTTCTGTTACACTATATTTTCATTTCTATTATTAAGATTAATTCTAAGAATGGAATTCTCCAATACTGGAGAGGCAAGTTGATAAATTAGGCAATAAAAATTCTGCTATTTGCCCTAAGTTGTCCATTCCTCCTGTTTTCTTTGTATTTAGTGTGTAGCATTTAGGGATATTCAGTGCTGGCTATATGAATAACAGCTCAAAACCCTATGTCCTCTCAATTTTCTTGGAAAAAATCTTGCTTATCAATTACTAGTAAAGTATTTGAGAGGGGTTTTCTGTACACTTCTTGGGAAACTTTTTCTCCAGCAGTCATTCCTAAGCTTTTGCAATGTAATGGCCCTCCCTACAACATTCTTGCAGCCTTGAATATTCCATCGTGCAATTGTAGAGATCACAAATTTTTGAACTGTTTAACCTGCTTGTGTGGATAATTTAACTTAAAGTCATGGTCTAACACTGTTCCATGATCTATGATATGTGAGCCCAGTTTTGTTATACAAATATAATCTATCTCCTTGCAGGAAGAAAGCCTCTGTATCTAGGGCAAACAGCTCAAGAGGAAGTTTTGCATTAGTGGCATTTATAGAATTTTAGAACTCTTTATAGCAAAATCAGACAACTGTAGTTCCCCACTGTACGTATGGGAACCAAGATGCACAGTTTTGCTTTATACTAGAGATAATCATGACTTCATTACCTTCCTAGCAATTTGCTGTGGTAATTCTGTCCTGAACTAACATCTTACATTAACTTTGATTCTGCCCAATTCATATTCTATCAGTTTTTGTCTTTGACCCAGCCCAACTCCCTTTAGACAGTGTGTATTCTCTTTTTCTTCTAAATATGTACCACTGTCAATGGTATAACTTATGGTCCTGTTGTACCGTCTCAGATATGTGTTCTACAGAAAGTTGCTAGAATTTGGTAAGAACTGCTACATTTTCTGATTCTTTTTACACCAGACTCAAACTTTCTCATGACCAGACTGTTAACTACTGGTAAATTTAATCCACATTCCATCTACTGCTAAATCAAGTATCTTGGAGTAATCTCTACCTATGGCAGTGTGATTGCCCTTCGTGATCAGCTCTATAATCCTGACAAGTTTATCAGGAGAAAAAGAGAGGAACATGCAAGACAAAAATAGATAAATAATAGAAAATAGACAACAGAGGAATTAGATTTCCTCAAACTGCTTTCAGCTAAAATTCTGTAATTTTCGGTCTCTCCTTTTTTTGATAGGAGTCCTGAAAAAATGGTTGCGTTTTTCCTACCATGAGTGATCAACTCACTTTATGAATTATGCCTTTTACCCTTTTTCAATTCTGAATTTTTCACTTTCCAAGGTTTGTTAGCAATGTATGTTACTGATTCACATAACTGCCCTACAACTTCCCCGAAGATTCCTAGCTGCAAGTTTCAAGAATTCTTAAAAATTCAGTCAAAGCTCCCAGAGAATTCTGGCTGCATGTTTTATTGATTCTTCAGAATCAGTGCACAAAAATGTTTGGAAAAGATGACTTTTTCTGAGAAGTGTTAAGAAAAGGCTTGAGTTACATGTCTCTCTGTAGATCGTTTCTGAACAAGGTTCCAAGAATCAATATCTTGCGTCTAAAGCTGTTTTTGAAAAACAGCTTTTCTTAAAGATGCTTCAGTAAGCAACTTGCAAACCTACCCTGTGATGTTTGGGTTTTTTTACCTCAGCAACTTATGGTAATCTTTATCTTAATAGTAAAAAGCACCAAGGTATTATATATTCCTGATTCCCAGATATTATATCCAGATCTTTGTAGCTTAATAAATGGTAAGTAATAGTATCGTCACGTAACATTGCAGTTAATATATTTGCTATCCTTTGTCCCTAAAAGACCTCTACCTTTATAGTATAGACTTCAAAATCCTGCTCCAATTTCTGTTTCAGTAATTGTACTCCCCCACTACTTAAATTTTCTACATTTTCAGTGCAGTTGTTAATTACTTAATATATTCTTCAATTTCTACACGGAAGCACAGAGCAATGTCCTACAGAATTAAACTGTTGCTCCGTTCCACCTTAGCAGTTCTTGTACATTGAGGGAGAGATTGTGTCTTTTAAACCATGGCCCAGGGAAGCTGTCAGCACCTGCTGTGATTTGGCTTGTTGTGCATACAGGGAGCAACCCACTATATCCATTAGGCAAGGGAAGATTACTTCCCTGATGTGCCAGGCCTTCCTGACAGCTCAGCAGGAAAAGAAACCATTTCCAACTTGCTCCAATTTTTGCACTTTCATCAATTTGCATATATTTTTTTATAAATCTGCCTGTTTTGTCAATTTAGTTTGTCTCTGCTGGCCAGGTGCATGTCTGTCTCTGTCATTGTAACAATTGACTCAGAAATAATAATTCTGAGTGCTGGACCTAAACCACCATAGATTCAATAAGTATTGTAAAATAAGAAACTAATAATAGATAAACTGACAGCTATCTTTCCAGTCTTTTAACACAACTGATAAATCTGCTGCAACTCATGATGGTTTTATGTTCTTTAAAATATATTCTTTTCTACTTAAAGACAGCAATAAAATCAACATATATTTGCAATTTTCCAGAGCACAACAGAAAATGGAAGAAATTAACTATTCCAGTTCTCACCTGTTTTGCAAATGCACATTGGATTTCCATCTACTTGTGCCAAGCAGGTTGAATTGTTTATACATGGGTTGTAGGGCAGCTCACAGGGACTGAAGCGCTGGTGGCAGAAGTTGCCAGTGTAAAAGGGAGGACAAATACATACAAACTGCCCCGGCTTCACGGATTCAAAACAGGTGGCTCCATTCAAGCATGGTTCAGATTCACATTCATTTATATCTTCACTGCAGTCTGGCCCTGTCCACCCTGGTTTACATGCACATCTGGAGGGGAGGAAAAAAGAAAAAGAGCATTGATGTGGTAGAATAAAAATTAACAACTTAGCACAATCACTTCTAGCCATTTCTATTTTTAAAATTATTTAAAATAATTAAAAACAAAATCAATAATATTTTTCTGTGAATAGCTTTCCTGGCTTTTCTTTTCCTGGCAATTGTATCAGAATGCATTATGAATAAAAGTTTTATGCAGGTTATTCTCACAGTATTTATTTCAGCAAAAGCAAAAGGACTTAGATTCTAAGTCACAGTATCACTTGGAGAACCATCTGGTTTAGGAAATGCAGACAGAATCATATTTTGGACCATTTTTAAGATGAAACAACAATACAAATTATCAAATATGAAAAGTAAATTTTCTAAATGTTAAGGATTAGAAGGACATCTTTTCATATATATGAAACTAGTAAGCACTTCAATGTTTGGGATGAAATGCATCAGGTAGCACATCCAGGACACTTAAAAAAGAAGGTAGGAGGCATGAAGGATCCTCATTTCATTGTGTTCTTTCTCTTTTTGAATGCTTTTTTGATGATCTGTTGGTGATAACACAGAAGAGAAAACTTCAACCAAAATCTAAATTACATCCGATTGTATGGAATCTATCCTCCTGAATTAGATAAATATATTTTTTTTAATTCACAATATAAATATGATAAGGATCTGTAAATTCAAAGAAAACAACTTGCTAATGATTTTTCAGAGCCAAATTCTTCACTAGCTGCAATAAAAGAGGCCTCTATGTACTTTAAAAATTATACATTCCTGTTACTTTCACAGTAAATAAAATTGAATTGAATTTTATTTTTGCAATTATTTGGCAGGACAAGAGACAATATAAAAGACGAACTGTTCCAGCTCTTGTCTACTTTGATCAATATTGATTTCAGGTATTAAACCATTCAAATATATCTTAATAGATATAATTTGATAAGAGGAATTATTCTTAAATAAGAAATGGGTCGTTTAATAAAGAATCTGTTCTGTTCTGTAAGGCACAGGTATTGTTTGCCACATGGAAGGTGAATTTTGCCACTTAAAAAACCCAAAATATTTTCTTCCAAATTTTTAGTGTTCTATGTCATTTATTTGTGGGATACAATTACCATGGCACATGAAATGGAATGGATATCACAAAGGAACTTTATAATTTTAAAAGCCTGAGTATTTTTGCATTAAGGATTCAAAAATCAGGTTACTGTATTTTTCTTATGTTAAAAGCTAATAGTTGTTACTATCAAAAAGCATTCAGACATTGTTAAAATAACTGACAAAAATCACATTTCAGGTCTCATATGATACTCAAAAATAATTTAGGAAATATGGCTAAAGATATATATATGTTTTTTTAACTCTCTGCTTATGCACAACAAACATCGCTTCTTTTGCAATACATGGCAGAATCCATTTATTCTCTAGAAGTAACATCCACAAAGTAACACTGCACCTCTTAATCAGTACTATACTGAATTTTCTCTGAAGTAATCAATATATAAAAGCACCAGAGTTACAAATTAAGCATCTCCAAGTGTCTCATACTGAACACAGTAGAGCACCCTGACCCAACAGATCGGAACACAGATGTTAATTGGTTTACAGCTGCTGGTTTTTTTTCTTGACTTCTTTTATGAAGTTCTGAATAAATTACTACTGATGTACTACTACAAATTGGTATGTAGTACTTGGCTATGTTCCAGTTTTAGCTTCGAAAGCTCATTAAATGAAGAGCCTTTCACTTTGTGTTAGGAGAACATGGTTCAATTCTGACCTGGTCCAACTTTACGGACATAACAGAGGTGCAGAGGAGCAAACATTAAATATGTTTCATTCCCTTTTTTTCACTAATGAGTTGCATAACTGCTTTTGAGCTCAGAACTATTCTGTATGACTACAGGGAACATTAGGTCCCTGAAACACAGCAGTTATCTACACTACACAACTAGCCAGTCCTACCCTGGCTTCATATCAGCTACCAGCTGAGATGCAGCAATCAATATTAATGCAAAGGAGACAATTAATAACAGAACTTTTTGTACTCTTCTCTGGGTTATTAAAAAAGTTACTGAAGTCCTCATTAAATGTGAAAAAAATACATAGAGGCACAGTTTTAAGAAACAAGACAAAATCTTGTCTTAATGAGAACTGGTATTTAAACAAGATAAGGTGGTGTTAGGACTGTTAAAAGAACATTATAAATTAGGCTACTATAGCTGGTATTCTTGGAAATTATCTGATCAAAAGGCAAAAACCCAAATAGACTTTTTCAAAATTACTAATTTTTTTTCACTCCATTAGAAAAATCAATATTTTTTTAAAGATTTCTCAGGGGAATAAAAAGGCTGAGATGTGCTTCAAAGAGCCCATATAAAGATAGTCAATGCTGAAGTTCTTTCTGTTGTTTCACCAACTTGTCAACATAAATATTTTTCTTTCCAGTAACCAAATCCAAATATACCCATTGATATTAGAAAACCAAATCATGACTCTTTTATGTAAACTATTTATTTTATTAATATAAGCCCCACACACTGCTTAGATTGTGACATGTAGAACTCCAACACATATAATTCAGCTTCCTTAAGTACTATCTCTTTACTTTCCATAGATCTCTCCATAAATTGAAAAGCTTTCTATGCAAACCCAAACAAAAGGAGAGGGCAATGAAAATAAACAAGCTATATTTATGGGTTTATGACCATGACTTTTGTTAAAACAGATTTTGACCATCTGTTTTAACAAAAGTCAAAATTAGAAATTGCAAGCTATAGTCTTGAATTGTATCCAGAAGAGTAATATTAATGTCATAAGCTCCTCTGTCTTTATATGATGAGTAAAGTATTAAATTATTTGGTTCTCACCTGCTTGAAAATTTCCTTTCTACTTCTCACATTCCAGTGAAATATATAGGTATCACCTGCCTAATATTCTGCCTTAGTGATTTTAAGGAATTAAATAATAAGAAAGTCTTAAGAATATCTGAATTGTTGATTTTGGAAAAACATTTCTTATGTTCATCCAGAGTCCTCTGCTCAAAACAGGTACAACTAGAGCTTTTTCAGGTCTGTGTCCAGCCTGGTTTTGAATATCTCAAAAGATGGAAACTCCACAATCTCTCTGGGGAATCTATTTCAGCACCTGACCACACTCACATTAAAAAAAGAATATTTTTTTTTTAGGATTTTTTTACCTTTATGTGGAATTTTATGTAGTTTACCTTCTTCCCACTACATATTTTCCTGTCACTGAATACCCCTGAGAAAAGCCTGCCTCCATTTTTCTCACTCCCTTTTTATCAATTATTTTCACACATTGGCAAGCGCTTCTCTGAGCTAAAACCATTTTTTCAGCATGCTAACTGGAGAGGCAGTCTCTTCTGAATCTAAAGAGTTCTAAAGTGGCTGTCTATCAATTAGAAAATAATATTGGTGGGTTTATTCCAACCTTGCTCAGCTAGAAGCTCTGGAAAAATGCCAAAGCTTAACAAAAGCACATGGTGTGACTCTTGGGGGAGGTATTGTGCAGGGACAGGAGCTGGACACAATCATCCTTGTTGGTCCCTTCCAACATAGCATATTCTGTGTTAAGCAGTAATGTAGATGAATACTCCAGAGCAGAGAAAAAATCAGAAAAAGCCATTATTTGCTTTTAGACCTCTTTCTTTACAGCAGAAAAATACAAGAAATCAGTCTTTTTAGCCCTCTGTATAAAAAACATTTCAGAAAATATCGATTGAAGCACTTAGCTTTGCCACAGATAAAGGTGGTTTTGCAGACAAAATTGCAATATTTAAGAAGAACCAGAACTGCTTTTTCCTCAGTGGTTCAGTCAAAGCAACAGGAATCCCAAACTGAACCCTCAACTATGGTGTGCCCATCATTCAACTGCCTCTTTGACAGATTCTTGATGAGAAATGGCAAGACATTCAGTGAAGTTTAGGTCAGCCTGTTAGCCATATAATACATGCAACAATGGACCATTCTACAGTAAGTATTTATATTGTTCAGTGCATTCAATCAAATCAACTAACAGCCTGAGAAACCACAGTGCTCACTGACAAATTTATTTCTTGTAAGCTAGAGGCTATTGGATCATCTGAAGTAGTGAAATGAGAGCTTGCTTTCAATACATGCACAGCTTGAAATTTAGGGCACACACACCACAAAGCTCCAAGGACATACACTTCTAGTCACTACAAAGGCTTCAAACACTATCTATCTCTACTTTCCTCCTACAAACATTTTTTTCTTTCACACTCTGAAAATTTAATATGGTCTTTGTTCCACAGACAGCTACCAGACCAGTTTCACCAGCTTCAACCTGCAAAAGCTGTCACAAGTTTCTCTCTGAAGTTCTTCTGGTGCTCCTAGTTCTCTGCTCTCATATGCCATCCCTAGATGGTCTCCAAATTTTACCTCTCCTCCTCTCCCCTAAATTCATTTGAGCCTGCCTTTACTATCATTGCCATTATTCATTCCCTGTTTTATCCCTAGGGCTCTCCATTTGTAACCAATCAAATATGACACCGAATAACTAAATAGAGGAAGCATTAAACAGGGCTTCAGTGCTTATGCCCTGATAGAATTAACAATTTTGAGGGATATAGGACAGCAGTGGAGTAGTCAGGACCCTGAATTTTAGGATAGGAAACTTTCAGTTGGTTAGCAGTTTAGATTAGATTCCAGTATTTTGGTCCCCTTCAAAGCTGTCAGTCCTTTAAGGACATTTATTTTAGAGCACAGAAATTCTTGATTCCCACATGTAAGAAATCAGGTGAAGAAAGCAGGAGACTGCATGCCTTAGTAAATATCTCTGGGGTAAACTGAAGTGTAAGAAGGAAATGCACAGGCAAAGAACAAGGGACATTTATCCTTGGAAGAATACAGGATGTTGTCTGGATATGTAGGAGTGGCATTAGGAAAGCTGAGGCCCATTTGGAGTTTAATTTGGCAAGATCTGCAAAGAATAAGAAGGTATTTACAGGTATGTTTGCCACAAAAGTAAGATTAAAGAAAATATACCTCTGCAATAAATAAGACAGAACTGGCAACAACCAACAAAGAAAAGACTGAGATATTTAACATTTTTATTTGCATCATTTTTTACTATTAATCTCACTTCTCACATCTTTGAAGCTCATGCTAGGTCCCTGGGGAATTAAGTCCTTCCCATCCTGATAGAAGGTCAGGTTTGAGAAACCTGAATGTATCAAAGTCCATGGAACTCCATGAGATGCACTCCAGTAGCCTGAGGGAATTGGCTGATGTAGCTTTTTACCCAGCCTTGGCCACAGATGAGATGTGATGTCAGGCAGTAAGCAAAGTGCTTTGTGAGTGGAAGAAGAAAAATGTCATGTGCATTTTTAAAAAAGGTAAAAATGAGAACTGTAGGAACTACAGGTCAGTCAGCCTCACCTCTGTGCCAGGGAAGACCAAATGGAGATCAGTAACAAGTGGTGTCCCTCAGGGTCTGTATGGGGGCCAACACTATTTAGCATCTTTATCAATGACATAGACAGTGGGATCAAGTGCACTCAGCAAATCTGAGGATGGCTCCAAACTGAGTGCTGCAGTTGATTCATTGAGGGACTTTGGCAGGGTTGAGAAGTGGGTCCATGTGAATCTCATGATGTACATGGCTTTTCTTCTGGATCAATACAATCACCAACATCAATATAGACTGGAGGATGAATGGATTGAGAACAGACCTGTTGAAAAGGTGGTAGTGAATGAACAATTGGACATGAGACAGCAATGCTCACTTGGAGCACAGAAAGACAACTGTATCCTGGTCTGCATAAAAAGTAGCTAAGTTGAGGGAGGTGATTTTTCCTCTACAGTTCTCTTGTGAGAACCTTCCTAGAGTACTGCACTGAGCTCTGGGGTCCCCAGTACAAGACAGACATGGAACAACTGGAGTGAGTCCAGAAGATGGTCATACAAATGCCCACAGGCTGAGGGAGTTGGAGTTGTTCAGGCTAGAGTAGAGAGGCTCTGAAGAGATTTAAATGGATTTTTCAATAATTAAAGAGAGCTTATAGAAAATATAGAGTTAATATACAAAGTTAATATTATTACAAAGTTAATATTATTTTTTATTCCAGTCTTTTTTTTTCATAGTCTTCAATTGAGACATACACAGTAATTTTTATGATTAATAGGTATGGGGTAGAATTTCTAAATAATTGAGACAAAGTCATAAGGGTAATTATGACAGAGACTAAAATTCCTATTTCTTTCATTGCTGTAGTTGAGAAGGCAGGGACAATTAACTTCTAAAATAAAAATACAGTGTTATAAACCTGCTTATTCATTGACCTTTTTTAACGTATGCCAGAAAACTTTTGATTAACATGAATAACAGGAAGATCTTTTCCACACTAGTGCTTTCTACTTCAAGCTCCTGAACAGGATCATACAGTTCAGCTCAAGGGTACAACCAATCCCCAAGGTCCCCCTGACTGTTGTAAGGAGTGCTGGACACTGAAAGCACAGCAGTATCAAAGCATAGGGGACCATATTTTTTTTTAGGAATGGTGTGTCTTGCTCCCTAAAAAACTCTAAAGTTATTAAATTGTAACTCTTAAGCTAAAATTAAAATACTTATTAAATCTTAAGAAAAAAAAAAGATTTCATTATAGTTTATAAAAATTCCATCAATGATGGCATGTCAGGAGGTGAGGTGTAAGACTTTCAGCTTTGTTTTTGAGAACTAGTAGGACATCCTTATTGCAATTAATTTTGATTGGAGTTGAGAATCTTAAAGGTCCTTTCCAACCTAAAGTGATTTTATGATTACAATATCATCCTTCATTATTACAATTACTACAAGAGTTATCACCAATTTTTTGTAAACTGAGTTATCAGATTGAGCACAGAGACTGCACTATCCTCTCATCTTTTCAGTTTGGTGCAAGGAAGTGCTATTAAACTATCACAGCTTTGGTTAGTCAATAGGGAAGTTCAGTTCCTTTGGCTGTCAATCTGACAATGGGAAGCTTCATTAGCAGTGAAACAAGCAGTAGCTTGGTTTTATTTCAATGATGAAGTTCAGAGCAGAAAAGGATTAAACAAAGGAAGAAATAGCTAAAGAAGTTCACCCATTGTCGTGTGGTTCTGATTCCTCAATACACTGGTGTCTGCCATGACCAAATGAGAAATATTTTTCCAAACTGTGCACAGCAAAAAAGTGGCCACATAGGAAGAAATATCTCCTTTCTCCCTCTCACTTCTCCCCAAAGGATTAATCAGTCAGTGAGCAGAGACCGATTTGTTCATCATAGAGTAAATTGAGAGGTGAACATAAATTGCACAAATTATACTTAAAGGAAACTCCACCATCTAATAGAATAAGGATATGAAGCTGAAATTAGGGAAGAAAAAAAATGTTATCTTTGTCATACACACACACACACACACACACACACGTTTTTTAATTTAACTAAGATGTAGATACTGGCTTATGGGAAGTACATACACCACATGCAGTCTACAAGTTGAATCTGAAGGGGTGGCTATGAAAACATAGATAAAGTACTTGGGGGAGTGGTACCAGGTAATAACAGATATGCATGGATATTGATCTCAAACTGGAGAAAAATTATTCGGGAGGTATATTGCTGGGAAGAGAGATAAAAAGATTAAGTTTCTGCCACTCTTACACTCTTATAATGTCTCAGTGTGTCTTTTGCATGTTTGATGCATACAAAAAGTCTTCATAGGGCTTATGTAGCTTTCATTCCCTTCCAGTTCAATTGCTTCAGGCTTTTAATCATTGCTCTTTTTCTCATTTTTAAGATATACTTTCTTTGTTCTGTATATTTTCCTCCCATAATTCTCTGCTCATATTCTTCCCTTTGGTAACAGTAACTGAAATTTATTCCTGATATTCTTTGTATTCAGGAACATTGCACTACAAAAAAAAACCCAGCAAAACAAAACAAAACAAAACAAAACAAACATATTTTAGGGGAACAGAAAGAGAAAGTTGTATTTGTTTCTTTTCCATATATTTATTCCTTAATCCTCTATTTGAAGCTATGAGTCCACACAATCACAAGGTAACATTCAACTCAATGAGACAGCAAGCTATATTTCAGCTTTTGCTTTAAGCTCTGTTTCAGCTGCAATACACAAATTTCTGTTTCAGGAAACAGAATTTTACATCCCACAAAGGGTATTTATACTTTCAACTCCCAATTTTTTAATGCTGCTGTTTTCTTTTTTCCATTTTCCTGAACAAGAATATAAGATATATCTTATGTCAGTCTGGATGCAAGTTTTGGACTACTGGACCCCAGAGATGAGGTACACACTCATTTCCTTTTTGGATCAAAGTATTTCCTCATTTATCTCAATAAAAATAACAGCAATTGGTCCTATCTACAAGGCCAGAAGAAATTACATTGTTTTCTGTTTCAGCTGGTAAACATTAAAATAATTAAATATCATGAGTAAAACTGTCTCATTAGAATGAATGATTGTGCTTTAAAAGCACATTTACTGAATACTTTTAATTAAGAAAGAGAACAAAATAAATAAAGAACTGTAATAGGTAAAACTGAAGATTATTGCTGTCATATGACATGATCACTTGGGTCATATGGCTCAGAATCAGAAAATAAAACATGGTTTTGTATCAACAGTCTTGTTCATAGACTATGACCATAGGGAAAACAAAAGCTCTTTCCCATCAGTCATGTCTACTTGAATTCCTATTTTAGATGCAGCAGAAATTCATTAAAATTTTTGTAAAAATTACTCTCATATTTTGGGAGCATTTTTTACTCTTGCTTTACAGTAATGATTATTATCTAAGGTACTAGAAAAACAGTTTAAAATGTTCAAGTTTTTAAAATAAATTATAACAATATTTAAAAATACTGAATCATCCCTTAAAATTTAGGAACTTCCATCTCCCAAACTTCCCAAGATATACAAAAAGGGTATCATAGTAACATGAAAATTTTGAGATGCAGCTTAGCAAGTTATCACACAACGCGGGGTGTAGAGAAAGAAAGGTCTGTTTACATTTGTGTTCTCTGTGTCAAATGATTTTCTGGGTAGCAGCATTAATTTCTTGAATTATTGCAGACCCCCACAGAGAATGTATATGCATTTTGGCATGTGAAGCAGCTCTTTTGAGTAACATCCTCTATTAACTAAACCCATATTAGACTTCTTTCTCTTCCTGGCAAAACACAAAGGGAAAAGGACATAAATCCCTTTTTATCTTACCATCTCTTGTCACTAACATCAAGAGTTGTTTTCTTTGCCTATATGCCCTTCAACCCTCACTGGGACAACAATCAGTATAGCAGCAACAAGGTAACTCAAGATTTCACCATGCAATCTGCAAGAAAATATGCCATTTTCAGCCTTTTTAACAGACAGCACCTCTCCAAAGATTTGTCAAAGAGAAAACCCTTAATTTGTAAAAACAGCATCAGTAAATCAACGCTACTATGAACAGTAAGTAAATGATCTGCCTCTAATATCTTGGGTGGTACTGATTTGGTAGGTGCATGCAAAAAAGAAGTATTATTTCATTCTTTCAAGAATCAGAGCGAATCAGTTGTCATGTGGTTTCCAGGAGTTACAGCACTTTAATGTGCTAGACTCGGATGTTGAATAGTTGAATAAATCAGCTGTCTGGATGACTCTCCATCTTTCGAGGATTTTGAGTAAAAAGCTTCCAATCTCCCTAGTTGTCTGTTTGCTTGTGCTCCTCTCTCTTAATTTAATGCTGGTCTTTGATGACAACTGGGTTTATTGCTGCACCTGTGGAAAGTGGTATCTTCAGCACTATTTCCCCTTGGAAATCTCTTCCTCTGCACCAGATTGCAGTATGAAGAGCCTAGTTGTTATGGAAAGCAGCTCAATGCCCTTTGTCGTTTTTATTACTCTGATATTTTCTGAGAGTTACAGGTAACTCTTACAGTATTTTAGTATTGATTTTGAGACAAGTCCTCTTTGACCTGAGAAATCTGAAAGAAAGAAAATGCTGCACTGAAAAAGTAGAAGCTATCACCTGAATGCAGGTAACAGCTCCTCCAGAAGAAACATCTGTTAAATTTCAGAAGTTTAGCAATGCAGCAGTAGTTCTGTCAATTGACCTCAAAGCTCTTCACCCCATATACAGAGATGGCACTGATTAGAGAAAAGAAAAATGAACTCTTAGGGTAGAGTGCTCACAGTGGAAGGGACTTTTCCTTAGGCAGAGTAAAGGAGATTTTTCCTGGTCTGTTCCTTCCACCACAGGCAATCAAAATAGGCCAAATAAAGGTGATTACAACTGCAATCATTATTAGCAATAATTAGCATGGCAACATGAAGTGCTAGATAACATGCTCCAACTCTGAAATTTCATCAAGCGTGAACAATACAAATCTAACCCTGAAGATAGATTACCTTGACATTTGGAGAATTTGACAGGAGAAACAATTGAACATAATGAACACCAATTCAGAAGTCTGTGCAAATGACCTCTGCATAACGATTTGAGTGAATGAGCAAAGAAGTGTTTGTGTCCTTTATATGTCAGTCTGTTTAGACTGTTTTTGAACTCTGGAAGTCATTTAAGTAAGATGCCTCTATCAGTGTTGTGGGGAGGGGGTGGGGGTGTGTTTCCAATGTTCTATGGAAAGTTTTTCAGAATTGTTGATTGATCTTTACCTAGAGTCTACTCAAGCTCCAAGGAAAAGGATCACAGAAGAAACAATATACGTCTATGGCTCAATCTGACTTCAAAACACTACCTGATCCAAGAATAGAAGCAAGGGTGTAAGAAAACATTTATTTTAACAAATGGAGTAATTTTTTTCCTTTTTTTTTCCTTTTTCTTTTTTTTTTTTTTTCTTGCAAACATAGAAGACATTGAATACTTTATGCCTAGAACTAATTGGGTTCCTATAAAAAACTAATAACCAAGGATAGATATGGTATTTAGTATGTCAGAATATATAAGATCATCATTATATCACTTAACCATATAGTATCTATGTTTAAATATTTGAAGAGAACTATTGAAACATTTACAACACTCAACAGCAGTCATGCTAATTTCAACCCTATAAACTCAGACTTTCAAAGGAGCATACAGAAAAGAAAACATTTGAAAAGGCTAGAGAATGTCATAATTAATACTGTCAGTCTAGAAAATACTTTATAAATAGATTAAGAAGCAGAGATGTCTCTGTTGTCACATTTGTTATTAGAATAAGAGAAAGAAAAGACAAAAGGATTTGCACAAACTGACCTTCATTAATATGCCAAGTTATAATCTCCTCCCATTCGCCTAATAGTGTTAGAGGATTGTAACCTCAAAAAAATAGCATTTCATCTTTCAGAACTAAATTTACCAAAAATCACTTAGCACATATCTTGATTAGGTTAGCCTAAAAAAATTTATATAAGTAAACCCTTTAAATTTTTTTTCAAGGAATGTAACAATTTTCAAGTGTATATATAGGAGTCCTCAAGTCAGATGGTATTTCTCAATGTTATAAAAAAACAGACAAGCAAACAAATAAATGTATCTGCACTGCTCAGATGCTGCAGTCACACATGAGGTAGCTATTTCTCTACTGCAGATTCTGTTACAAAACCAAATTTGACTTGTCATGTCTTGGCAAACAGCATTTCAAAAAATAGCATTGTCCTTATAAAGATTATTGTTCTGATATAAGCTATAAAAGCAAACACAAAAATTACTTTGAGTTAGTTTCCAAGAGTCAGTTATGCCTTTATCTACCTTTGATATCTACTGTAATATAAACAATCCAACTTTCTTCTATGGGTGTCTCACTGAGTTATTTCAATAGAGCAAGCCTATGAAAATTTTATGACTGTCCCTTCCAGACAGAGAATGAACAAGTCCAAGAGACCTACATATAACAATGCTTATGGATACTCATAGAGAGCTGTGATTTTTCTATTTGTGGTCCCTTTTCTCCACCTGTGACCTTCAAAGATAATGGCTCACTTTTATAACTCTGATAGATTTTTTTCATATATCCAAACTGGCATTTAGTAGAAGAAAATATGATGGTTACAGTTCCTGCATTAGTCTGCTTGCTATTGCTGAAGAGTGAGCACTGCTTTATAGAGGGTCTCTAACAGTGTGCAATCTGTAATTGCAGTCTAAATGAACTCCTATAACGCTTCTATTGATCTAACAGAGCACACACAGTTTAAATCACAGACAAATCCAAAAAGATGATTAACTAAAATTTTATTACCTATAGAAACTAGTGGTGGGGAAGACAATGTTGATTTTCTAACTGTGTTGTGTATAGTTTACCTATACTAGAACCATTTAATGTATAATTTTTATGTGTGTACATATATTTCATATTGTGCTGTCATATATAAGCAATTATTTCTAAGATGCAACACTTTTAGCTCAATAACTCAATAACTCAATAACTTTTTCAAAATATTTTTTTTCTAAATATACAATAATGCTGTTCTCCAGAACCATTTTTTTAGTTCCTAGCCCATTCTAAATTTTTTTAAGAAATTGTGACTGTTATGCTCTGAAAATTATTCTCTACTTCAAAAGAAAATGTCTCATAGTTTAAGATGAATCTTTGTTATTGTTTTGTCTGTGAAGTCATTTCAAGACAAAATAAACACATGTAACATCTTATTATTGTTATTAAAAACTGACACATTTAATTTACAAACATTTTGACCCTTGAGTACTCTAGAATTGCTTTAAGAACACAGGTAAAAGGAACAATACCTATGAAACCAATGAAATCTCTTCCAAGAAGTGAAATGTAGATTTTACTAATGACCTTTCAAATCAAAGGAAAAAGTACAGTTTTTATAGTAAGGAGAATGGGATCTACAACCTGTCCTTTTATGTGGAACTGTTTATTACTGATTCTCCATGGTTCAAAAGGATTTAATGTCAGCAGCAATGCCCATAATCCTAGAAAAATTTTGTTCCTTTGTGCATGTCTTAGACACTGCTGATGCATGAAATATCTAATCTGTAGCTAACAAAGACAGATGGTTTTCCCATTCATTTCTAATGAGCCATTTTTAAAGTGTCAGCAGCATTTTTTGTTTAGTTGCTTGTTTAAACTTCCTATTTTATTGAGGTTTTCCAAATTAAAAACGTGAATGTTCTTTTAGGGAGCAGTTAAATGAAGGGCAAAAGAACAAGTATGAATGAGTCTATTATGAATTATCTGCAACAGAAGCATTATAATATTAGGATTAGAAACGATAAGGTAGTGAAATCTGTCTTGAAAACTTCTGTCAGACATTTTTTTGTGCATTGCCCATCTTATTTCTATCCATTCTAGTTTTAATTCTCACCGTCTCACACATCATCGCATCCCACCACATCCCACCCAAGATTACTTTGTGGTGGCAGCACTTTCGTTATTGACCAGAATTGTAGCTACAAATAACAAGCTACTGAATTTCAGTTTTAAAATCATTGCTACATAACATGATGAGGGGATGAACTATGTTGAATATGGTCTTTGTGTCCAGCAATTCAGAGTTTTGTCTTCTTTTGTCTGAAGTCTTGCTGAGGTCAAGAGAAACAGCATCCACAGCCCTCCCATTATCTGTCAAGCCAGACATCTCACTAAATACTATTATCAGGAATGCTGTCCCCTTTGTGAAACCATGCTCCTGGGCACCTTCTCTTCTATTATATGTGTGGAAACAATTTCAAGTGTTATTTGCTGCATCAGGTTTCCAGGGACCAGGGTAAGGTTAACTGGTCCACAGTTGCCCAGACGCTCCTTCTTGTCTTTATTGAAGCTAGCAGTCATATTCTCCACTCCTAGACTTCTTTTTTTCTGCCTTTTTCCATTCCATTCTCTGACATATTTCCATTTATGTCTTTCTTCCAGTCCTTAGGAACCTCTCCTTGTCACCAAGATCTTTTAGATGTCATCAAGGGTGGCCTCACAAGGACTTGAGCTATTTCCCTCGGGACTCATGATAACTCCTGTCAGGAACCTGCAGCAGAGAGTCTCCCAATGTTTGCCATCACTTATCCTTCCTTCTGGTGTTGCCTCATGGCTCAGATTTAGCTGATTTAGATGCTTCACTGGACAGAGCTTCTAGTTCCTGCTCTGGTAGTGGGTTACTGAACCTACTCTGCAGTGGCAGAGCTCAGACAGGACAGGAGTCCCCATCCTGTTGTCAAGGTTACAAGCTTCTAGCCTTCATTATAGCTGGAGTCTCCATTTCCAAAATCTTATGCAAAGACTCTTCCTGGTTCTCCTTCACCATGTCTGGGAGTTCAGGTTCTTGTATTTGTAGGGTCTTGGAGAGCATGATATTGTTCTCATCTCAGCTTCACAGACTGCTGACTGCCTCCTGAAGCTCCTTTACTTGGCAACACAGATCTGCCTCCAGCACTCAAGTGCTTCCTCCAGGCAAGGACACTATCATCTGATCCCAATCTCAGCAAGAGGTTCCAGACATTTCTGCAGCTCCAGGCTTACAGAACTGCATCCTCCCTGAGGAGCTCAGTCTGGTTTGAGGTCTCTAATGGGCTGATGTAGTTACTCCTGTGGATGGTCAGTGGCAGTGCCCTGCAGCACCTCACTACCTAAGCACACAGTGTCCTCAGTGGAATTTCTGGCCCCTACTACTCTGTTGGCTGTGCTCTGGGCTTGGCAGTTACATACACTCTTTCTAGCATTTGCTGAAAGGATGTTTGGCTGTCCTTAATGTGGAGTCAGCTGGAAACAAAAAGCTTGAAGTCCCCATAAATCAAGAAAAGTTGGCAACAAAGCTTGTGGGACGCTGCTACAGCTTGTTAGCAGTCAAAGCCTTCTGTAGTTATTCCTTCTGGGGAGAACCAGGCACCCTGAAGCTCTTCAAAGGTTCACAGCAGTCCTCTGATGACCCCAGGAGTTCCCAGGAAACTTAGCATATCCTAAGCTAGAGCCCATAAACTGCTGTGCAAACTGCTTTGTGTTAGCTCTGCTCATGTATCAGTACATTATTTGCAATGAAAGTCTTTAACTGCCCTACAGCAATGATGAATTTGGATAACTTATATTACATTTCATAGCCCTCAAAGCTATGCCTGAGTTACTTTGTTATTTTAGAAACTGGTTTACACTCCCTCCGTTAACCTGTGAGTTCATCAAATGATCATTCTATGTCTCTTTGGGTGTTTGTAAACAAAATACATTATAAAAAATTTATTTAAAATATATCACTTAATGATTAAATATACCAAGTAGAACAATGCTACTTTTCAGGAAGAAAATGAACTAATTTTGGAGCTGGAGGGAAGGTATTGTCCACTTACTATGTTTTGTTTCAAATTTTAATGTTTTATAGGGATTTTGAATAAAAATGCTCTTGTTCTTCGAGAAGACTCTTGAATTATGGCTCAAATATGCCCGAAGGAGTGCAGAATGTCAGTGATTTTTTGTTAGATGCTGCTGAGGTGGCACAGCAATATTTTCTTGTTTTCTAAAGGCAATAGAAACCCTAAAGCTCATTTCACTGCGGTATAACAAGAAGCACACTACACATTTCCAGTTGTTAGCAGTATTACCAGAGAGGAGCTATAAAACACTTGCTAGTTGTGGAGGAAGCCCTTGTTTGTGCTGTCATACATTTCTTTAACTAATTCATTAGTAAATCTCCTGTCTGTCCATATAAATCTTTTAAAGATGATTTTGAGTGAGGAATACATACATAACTTGGCCCTTGGATGAAGGAAAAAACCCTACGATTCTGAATGAAAAATAAGTCAGAAGTGCAACAGATAAATGTTTTGGGAAATGCCTCTCTAGCAAGAGAGGAAGAGTTGGCCAAAGAACCCTGAAGAAATGTCAGATAAGAGTTGCTGCTTGCAATAAAATGTTTCAGCATTTGGCATCTGGGATCGTTAAATACCAAGGTGATTCCCATCTATGGGAAAAGCTGCCTCTTGCTTCTGGGGAAAAAAATAAGGAAGAGTATAGCAGTAGTTAAAAGAAATGTGAGTAAAAACAGAAGGCACACTGAATGCACACTAAATTATAATCTTATCATGACTTGCTTTAGAATTCCATGTTATTTTAAAACTCATTCGTTTAGAGATGAGCATATCTTTAAAATATGCTGTGTAAATAGGCATGCTTTTACTTATAGATATTTTAGATATTTACACATCCCAAACTTAGGATTCACCTGCTTCTACAACCTGGCACAGAGCAATTCTTAGTGCTCTCTTGCACTCATATTTCTAAGAAAATGAGAGGCTGTTTTTTACTTTGCTTTTCCAAATAAATCCTTTTCAGAAGGGAAAAAGAAGCAAAACAGTATGCTGATTTTCTGTAACAGTGCTGCAATTAACGTATGCATGACAGTGAATATATCCCAATGACTTAAGACTGATTTTTTTTTTAAGAGCTTAGCACAGGTAGATGACAGTTACACTAATGAAAAACTATTTTATTATTCTGAAAAGACATGGCTTCAAATGCTAAGGAGCAAAGAGGGAAGCAATAGGGCAAGATGTACTTGGAAATGTACTGAGAAAGTAACAACAAGGAGGCAGGGTAAGTCTAACTCTGGTTGACAGTACGGTTATCCAAATTGTCAGCTGGCATAAATCATTATCTAAGTAAAGACAAAGAAAGATGATCATGGCATGGTTACTAATTGAGGAAGCATTGCTAAGGAAGACTAGCACAGTTTGGGATGAGTTCTGAAATCACTCAAAATAGACTCCTCTATAAACACAAATTATTTTTTCAACTGGAGTCTAAAAGGAGGTAGGAAAACCTCTTACAGCCCAGGATAAAGTACAAAAGAGTTTAAAGGGAGAGCATTTCAATACAGACAACATTTTTGCACATTAGTAATAATTTCTCAGAAGTGCTTAAGGAATTTGAGTCTCATATTTTAAGGTGATATTGGTAGTTACCAACTTTAGTCCTTGCAGAACTTAGTGGCAAGGAGAGGTTTCAGTATTTTATAACATAGCCAGGCTTATAATATCCTGTGTTTATAACTGTGAAGGGGTAAATGGAGACCTGTGATATAATTGCACAAACAGGATGTAAGAAAACATACCAGAAGGAAAATATCAAGGATAAGAATGAGCAGGCAGGAAAAATATTTGTCTCCAAATCAAAACAAACAAACAAACAAACAAACAAACAAAATAACCAGAAGTCCTAATTGTAAAAGTAAGATATTGAGGGTAGATAAGATAGCACGAAGAACTAGACTTCAGTTTACACTGAGACTATAAAAAGATATTTTAGTGGATGGATTCAAATGCTGACAAAGGCTAACTTTTCTGTACTCAACTGAAGGAAACACTGAACCTGTCATAAAACATAAAAGATAGATAAATTAAATAAGAAAATTTACTTAGGTAGGTCTAATTTCCTGTTTAGTATGGAAAAGTCTACTTGTATGTCATAAACATAAACAAAAACCAGCAGAAAGGCACCATTTTTATTCTTTATAAAAAACTCAACAAGTATTGACAAAATGAATTTGTGGTTTCAATGTGAGTATGCAGTAAGAACTGAGTACTTTGGAAACACACTTGATTAATTCTTCAAGTTCTAATACCATAATGATTACAGACAAGTTCCAAACTATTCTACATCATTAGAAACTCCAGTTCATCCATAAAATTATGTTGCCTATTATTTGTCAAGAAGAGTTGAATAGATTTTCACTCAAAAGTTGGTAACAGCAAAGGAGACACAGGGTCTTTAATTAGCGTTTGATGTCACTAGGGCTAAACCACAGAATTATCAATACAATGGAGGAGAAATAAGGAATTCAGCTGATACTACATGAAACTGTCTATAAATATTCAGAGACATAACTGGAGATTTCATGTTATCATGAGTATTAAAGTCACATGGTACTGGGTACTGGAAATAAATGCATGAAATATATGCATGAAAATTTTCTAAATTAATTTGTTTGCCATGTGCCATGTGCCAAACTGAAAACTGAGACTGAAGAAAAAGATATTTCTCATTTTATCAGCTGAACATAAATTAAGTCGAATGAAAGAGGAATTAAATTAATAACTATTCACATCCAACAACTCAAGCTTGACTACTGGTTCAGTCTCTCTCTTACCTGATTTTTTAAAATTAAAATACGCGTCTGAGAAGGCTTAATTTTCTTTCTTCCTGTTGGAATGTGTTTTGTTTTCTATGATGGAATACATAAAGAAAGGTATTCCATTCTGACAGACTTGTTGATACTTCAGTTTTGCCAGATAGTTTTCATTTCAAGATTCAACAATGAATAGTCCCAGATAAAGAAAATTAACTCAAAAGTGAAGTTTTTAATTAGTAAATATGGTTTGTAATATTGTTGTCTTGTCACAGATTTGAATTTGGTAGGAAAAAGTTTCATTTTGCATTATATTCACTTTTTTCCTATACAAAAATATATTTTTTAAGCTGTTGCACGATTAATTACTTATTTTTTAAGTAACTGATGTTTTCAGCTGGACTTGCAAATATATAAGAGAAAGTAAACTAATGAGCATTATCAAAGCATAAAAGAAAGTTACATTTACGTTAATTTAAATTGGAAGTGTTATCAAGTAGCAGTCACAGTGTGGCCAACTTCAAAAATATTCAGAAAATTGTGAGTATTGCTGCCAGCAGCTGAACTTACAGCAGGAAAATAAATAGTGCCAAAACATGGGCACAGGCAAGAAGACTTCACTGCCTTGACTAGACATTGCCAGACTAATGCCTGTCCAAAATGATGCCTGGGCACAGCTCAAGAACACCTATGATCTTTTCTCTTAAGCAGCTATAATCCAGTTATCCTGGTTTAAAAACTACATTTAAGTTTAAAAACGTGGCTGGATGTCCTCAGGTTCAGGTACCAGCTACTACCACTCCTTAGCTACCTTAGAAGACAATCACTTTGTCTTCTTGATGTAGCTTTCAAGAGAAAAGTCTTAGCAAAGGTAATAAAAACCAACATGTTTTTAAAATTAAGAGTAATTATGGTCTTTTAGCATCTGTGAGTATAAACAAGGACAGCTCTAATGATTGAAATGAAATTGCTATATAAATATAAAAATAACACATTGAGCTCCACTAATTTTCCTTGGTTTTGCCAAGTCTGAGAGTCACTTTCAGCTCTAGGTATCTCTGAAAATGTTGTTTTGTTTGGTGTATCCTGCCCCTTGTATATGATGATTCAATGGTTTGTCTAATTCTCCTGTTCCATCATGTCAGCTAGGACAAATAGCTCTGAGAAAAAATATGCCTGGTGCTTACACTTCAAACCAATTTTCTTGTAAACATTTTCTGTAACAGTTCAGTATTTGCCAAATCCAGAAAAAGTACCTCTTGGGCATCTTTATTCTCAATAAAAAATAGGAAGTCCTTGGATTTGTGCTTAAGTAGCTGACACAGCTATGAATAAAATCAGAATCCCTGTTACCTTCTGCAATACATACAATGCTTCTAGAGGCTGGAAAAATTGGGAAAATGTGAGGACAGGTAAGGATTCATGGCTACAAAATATCTGTTCACCTAGATTTGTCCTTGAGGGTAGCAGACTGCAAAGAACTGCAAGCATCAGAAAATAAGAACCACAAAAATTAAAATATTTAACAAATTGTTTTACATTCCAACAGACTTTAAAAAGTGGGGCAAAAAGCAATTAAAAATATTTTAACAGATTTTCTCAACATTGCTACACTTTCCAGTATTAGAATAAAAATATTTTACCAAGCTAGGATGTTTAATACCACATAAAATAGAGTTCTAGGACATCACAAAGAATTTTGTTCAAGTTCTGAAAATAAATTTTTTAAAAATTATTGTATTATACATATTATGTTATTTAACTTAGTTGTGTTTGGCTATTTGGGGAATCATTTCTCCAGTGTCAATTGTGGTTAGTTTCCTTTCTGATTATTGTCTTTATTACCAGGAATATAATCACTGCACAACGACTTGACTATGTACCATGTACAGTTATTACACTGAGCTCTATATGCAGCCACATCAATGTCTATTAAGAATTTACAGGACTCTTCTAGTACTGACATCCTAATGTAGACAAACCCTGTCTTCATGGAGCAGAAGCTGATTACTAGATTGCTCATGGAATCCTAATCCTTATGCTACAGAAATAAAATAATTTTTAAACCATAAATGCATACATGAAATAAAAATTGGGGTTTAAGTTAAAAATAATATGGTTAATGTAAAATCCTCATGCTTTGTCTGAGGGGATATAAATTTTAGTTAAATTACTAATTTGCTGGTATTTTGAGCCACAAGGTGGCAGCAATGATATGATCTCCTCATCCAACTGCCTGCTACCACTACTTTTACTCTTTAAATCATCTCTTGTGTTTATAGGGCAAATATGACAGAAAGAGAAACTATGTTTTCTTTGACAAAGTACAGTTCCAAACTTGGTTACTTGCTAAATGTTTTTAAATCACGCTTTTTTCTTTTCCTTCCCTTTTTTTATTTTAATTTTACGTATCCCGTTTATCATATCTGCTGGCTTCACATGAAAGCACAGTGAAGCACTGTATCCATGACACAAGTCGTTTGCCCATTTGTGTAATAGCATTTTCTTCCCAAGCTGTGGAACAAAATAATGGCTGGATGCATCAGCCTGGCCCTCTTGGAGCACGGCCATGTAGTGAGAAGGTGCAGCGCTTACCGATAGCTGTTGAAAAGGTCCATGCAGGTGCCATTGTTTTTACAAGGTTCTGAATTACATTCATTTGATTCCTTTTCACAAAATTTTCCTTCCCATCCAGGCAAGCAGTCACACTGGTATCTCTGAAATACATTAAGTAAAGGAAACAATTTGTTACCGTTTCTCTCTTCTTATTTTAATGCAATTATAAAAATAGTATTGCTAATTGTTGGAAGACATTAACAGACAGCAAAACAACTTTGGGAATTTTTTAAAACCTGAGTGCATAAATAAATTGCCACAGCATGATGGTGAAATGTATAATGTAGCAGCATTGTGGCACCTACAGGTGTTTAGAGACTGCAAAAAACATTGTTGCATTTTAGGTTTTTTGTTATTGAAATCTGGGAACAGACAGAGACAATTATGTTTCAAAGATATATGGGCTATGATCTTCACATAAACAGCAAAGAGAAATTATTTAATTTCCTAATACACTTAAAAATATAATAAATTAAGAGTCAGAACTCTGAAGGGAATCCAGATTGAGCAGTTGACCCAGACCTTTCTGTAATGATATTCTTACCCACTCCTGACAAATTAAAAGCTTGAAATATTTTATTGGAGCAAAGATAACAGAAAAGAAAGGAAGTTAACAATTTAAAGTCACACTCGGAATGATTTTCCCAGAGGGTGGAACGGCTCCACTAATACCAGTACTTCAAATGAAATAATTTACATGTATATTTTACTACATATGGTCAAATATACTTTTGCACCAACCAACTTGTACATAGTGTATTTGTGATTTGTATTTTCCCAATTGCATGCTGCTTGTTTTGTGCTCGTGTTGATGAACATTGCTATGCTTGCTTGGGACACACACATGATTTCTGTGACACTGATGTTCAAATCCACTGAGATAAACTTTACAAGTCAGGAAATAAGATTGAAGGGTATCTTCCTGAGTTAAGATAGGGCATGGAACATGGGCAGATGAAAACAAGTTGGGTGGGAATGTTGGTCTTCTGAAGGGTAGGAAGGCTCTTCAGAGGGATCTGGACAAGTTGGATTGATGGTCCAAGGCTAATTGTGTGAGGTTCAACCAGACCAAGTGTTGGTTCCTGCCCTTGGGTCACAAAAACCCCAGACAATGCCACAGGCTGGTGCAGAGTGGCTGGAAAGCTGCCCTATGGAAAAGGACCTGGGGGTGTTGGTTGACAGCAGCCAAACGTGATCCAGTGTGTGCCCAAGAAGGCCAAAGGCGTCCTGGGCTGTATCAGCAATAGTGTGGCCATCAGGACCAGGGCAGGGATTGTCCCCCTGTACTGAGCACTGCTGAGGCCACACCTGGAGTGCTGTGTCCAGTTCTGGGCCCCTCACTACATGAAGGGTATTGAGGTGTTGACTGAATCCAGAGAAGGGCAACAGAGCTGGGGAAAGGTCTGGAAAATGGGTCCTAGAGAGAGTGGATGAAGGAGCAGGGCTTGTTTGGTCTGCAGGAAAGGAGGCTCAAGGAAGACCTTTTGTGTCTCTACAACTCCCTGAGAGGAGGTTGTAGCAATATTGGGGTTCATCTCTTTTCCCAGGTAAGAAGTGACAAAACAAGAAGAAATGACCTGAAGTTGCACCAGGGAAGGTTTAGGTAGATATTAGGCAAAATTTCTTCACTGAAAGAATAGTAAGCTTTGGAACAGGGTGCTTAGGGAAGTGGTTGAATCACCATC
>VZRX01015763.1:50352-65841 GCA_013398075.1 Notiomystis cincta | reverse complement strand
GGTGTATTGTCATTTATAACAGCACTAACTCAGCTCCCATCATTTGCAGCAATTTTTAGCTCCCTGAACACTGCTGCTTTTAAGTCAGGTCTGTGCTACTGTCACTAAAACTGTGGGAAAAACAAAAACTCTCCAACAACATTGTCTGGTGTTAGAGAATCAAGGCAGTACTTTATTTTGGCCAGTAGTGGTTCTGGCCAGAATGTGCAACAGACATAATTTCATCAACACTTTGCCTGGGTTGTGCACAGAAAATCATTCCATCACACATGGTTCTTTACTAGATTTTTCACATACTAATAAAGTCAAAACCCAGAGAAATCCACTGGTTCAATGCTCATTGGTCTCAAGTTACACAGTTCTTACTATTTTGTTTCCTATTGCTTATTGATCCCTTCGCCTTTGATGCTAATTAGGTTCTCATTCATTCCCTTATTATGTTTTTCCAGACCAAGTGTCTCTGACACACCAGGGAAAATGTTCCTTATGGTCACTTATCTCTTGTGCATCCTCTGGCAGCTCCCAGTCCACTGAGGTGTTAAGGTTATCAGGCCTTGCCCAGGGAACAGAATCTCTTGAAAAGAAACTTCCATTCCCCTCTCCCTGGTCAAAGACAAACAAAACCCCTGACTAGAGTTAGTTAAAAGTTTTAGAAGTTGTATCATTTCCAACACTACTATTTATTTCCTTTATATTAATTCTCTGAATGTATTTCAGAGCTAATTTAGTTCTTTTAATGTTTAAAAGTGTAATCTGCCTAAGAGCAATGGAAGCCATAAAGATAATTTGGGAATAAAGAAAGGAAAACTCACAATGATGTGTCAGGGGAAACAATCTAATCTGTACCTAAATAAATAAACAAACTCCATTTTCTAACTTAGAAGTCATAAGCTACATGTTGGTCACATGAAATGCACTTGGGAGCAATACAGCCACTGGATGCACTCACTCCTGACCATGTCTGAATTTGTACAGGCGAGTACACACACAACTGACGAGCTATCAGCCCATGGCTTCTCAGCTGCCTTGTTCTCCCCTACATTTGGCCTTTGCTCACTGGACATAACATGACAGTCACATGTGACATGATGCAATATAACTGCAAAACAGGATGCAAAGAAACTAACAGGACTTTTTGTAGATAGCCCCCCCACATCTGCCCATTTCTTAAGTGCACTGTGTTGCTTTCATGGCGAGCTCATCTCATAATGGGTGGTAAATCAGGGACAATTAAGCAAAGTGGTATTCTGCAAATACCAAAACAATGATTGCAGAGACTATAAGCAGGCTATATTTAATTAAATCAATGTTCCAGTGTACAAGGAGATGAAGTCTAATTAAGATCCTCTACCAGGTCCTATAATCCTGTTNTCATAATGGGTGGTAAATCAGGGACAATTAAGCAAAGTGGTATTCTGCAAATACCAAAACAATGATTGCAGAGACTATAAGCAGGCTATATTTAATTAAATCAATGTTCCAGTGTACAAGGAGATGAAGTCTAATTAAGATCCTCTACCAGGTCCTATAATCCTGTTTTATAAATAATTGAAGAACTTGTGGGGGTCATGAACTTTAGACAGCCTCTTTCCAAATAATTAGGGATTAAGTTATATTAAAGAAATCTTTCTCAAAACAAATATAAAGCCACACAAACTTTTGTTTTGTTTTGATGGCTAATTAGGTTGCCATCGTCATACTGAGGAAGAGACATGTGAGAGTGCAGGAGATTGAGCAGGGGGCACTGCAACACAGGCAGATTGAATGGAAGTGTTAAGGGACTGACTGCCTTCATTCAGAACCCCCCACAGGTCTTAATCCAAAATACATCAGGAGCATTTTAAAACATGTTTAATGCTTTCCAACGAATCACAGTGCAACACTGCATGTTGCTTGGCCTGTCTCTTGCTTTTTGTCACTGTCCCTACAACTACCAACACTGCTTTTCTACAGTCTCTGGAGACGTGTGGGAAACAGTTCTGTGGAAAACCTTCTCCACAGAAACGCATCACCACCATTTAAATCAGGCTTTGGGCCCCAGAGACTGCCCTTTTTTTGTGCCTGAGCCTCAGCTGACACACTGAAGCTCCATGCAGAGTATTTAAGCACCTGTGCCAATGCCCTGCTGTGTGTGATCCTGGCAGTGACAGCCAGGTCCAGAGGAAGGGATGTGCCCTGCTTAAGCAGTCACTTCTGTCACACTTGATGTGGAGACAAGCAGAAGGGTATTTTTAACAGAAGACACTTCCTCTGTTGGTCTGGTAAAGCCCAAGGCTGGTGACCTTGCAGGCACAGTGCAAACCCCATCTGTTTCCCGAGGAGATGAAGGGTATTCAAGCAATGCAGGTGATGAGTTTTTTTTTGTTTGATTCTTTGGGACAGTTTATTTTGTTGTTTCTAAACTGAGTATGTGCAATCTTTTATTTTCCAGTGAATTGTCCATGACATTTTGAAAGATTTTATACAACAAAATCCCAACAACCATGTAGGTGAAATACCCACAATGTGCAACTGTAATTAAGAAAGGCAACAAAAAATTGATTTATTGCATCATTTCCCTCTAGAAAAAAATTAATGAAACCAAATCACAAATAAATGAGAACCCTTGGGGAAACTTGCCCTCTCTTTCCTCCCTGAAAATGGAGCAATTAACAAAGCATGCATTTTTTACTAGGTAAGGGGGTACTGCTTGTAATCAAGGCCACATGTTCTATTTACAAGGACCTTGGGAGGTCTGTCACATTAGGTGGTACTGCCAGCATCCCTTTAGTGGAGCAAACAAATAGGATGCTCTCCTATGCTGTCCTGAAACAATGAAGACAAGAGTACTGCAAATCCACCCTCATTTTAAAAACGAGTGAATTATTTGTGAGAATGAGATAAACCACAACAGAAAACATTCCCAAGTAGCTTGGACTCATCTCTGCCTCAGCCTGCCTACAAGAGCTGCAAGAGAATCTGTGCAAGACAACATGGACTCTGAAGGTCCTCTACTTTTGAGGTAATGTTAGGAATTTGTTAATCAGTTAAAATAAAAATCAGAAGGGCACTACTCCTGCCAAGTTGTGCATAAAAAATCCAGCAAATACAAGCGCAAAACTACAAATTTTTGAAATCCAAACACACTAAGGACCTTGTCAGCTAAGTTTAATGCAAAGGAGTCAGACATTGTATGAACTTCTGCCAGCTTTCTCAGATATTTCAGGAATTTCTGAAGAATACATAGGCAGGCAGAAAATAGCATCAAAAACCTACAGCATGTAGCGTGTTTCACTGCTTAGGTGGGAGGAGGAACCATGGTAATAATGAAGGTAGTAATTCTGACAATGTGCACTCTGAAGAATAAAGGTGCTTCAGTTTCAGAGATGCCAACTGTCTGACACCTTTTCAAAAACACTAAGAGGTGACTAAGAGGTATCTGCTGGCACTTTGAGACAGTCAAGCAACTGGTGCCACCTGAGATACGTCACCATACCTGAGACAGCCCCAGGGGACTAACAGGTGTCTGTGAATGGCACGTGCCCCCCTGCAGTGACTGCTGAAAACCACAAAACTTTGAGGACCTCAAATCTGCTGAACACTTATACCTGAGCAACTGAAGTGAGTGATTAACTGAGCCAAAGAACTGGGATTTCTGGCTGCAAGAAGCAGGAGGGTACTGTCAGATACATAATGTGATTTAGGAGTGAGTTTTAATTGGATGCCCTTGAGCTCAGTGTTTAGTCTTGGGATTTTTTTCTGTTTCACAAAACTAGTCAGTGGTTTAAATCATTCTTCAGAGGTTTTTAATGTTTTGGGGAAAAATAAATGTTCAGGCTATGCACAGCTTTAATAAAGAAAAATTTTCTCCCAACAAAAGTTTAGCTTTTCTACTTTTTCTGCACAGTGTACTTGTGTGTCTGGTTAACATCAAGTCAGTCTCCTACACAGACATCACAAGTAAAGACAAGTGAGAGCTGCTATCAGCTAGACTATCATCTCAGCTACACTCCTGCCTTCAGAAAACCAAATTATTTATTTCTAAAGGGAGGCATCACTGACAGTTTTGAGCAGCACTCCTTGTTCTGCAAAAATCTGGTTGTGACAACAGGTATCCACACAGGCTTTCGTGCATAGTGGCTATATGTAGTTTCTAAGCCTGTTTTCAAAGAGCACACTGGCAAAAGAACAACATTTGCATTTGCCAAAAGGTCCAGAGTTTGCCAAAGTAGCCCTGAGTACAAGTAGCCTGGAGCAGGGCTGGAGCACATCACAGACATGACATGGCCCTGGGCTGCAAGAGCTCTGCCTGGTCATGAGGGTCTCTGCCAAGCATTGCCAGGCCCCTGGAGCAGAGAAACCAACCTCTCAACCACTGCAGCACCCATTCAAACAGCAGTGCAAAATGCACAATATATTGACTTCTCAGATCTGATCCAGGCACAGAGAACCACGCTCATGTCCCTCTCCATGAACCTCTCTAGAGATCAATGCTTATACACACCAGATGTGAATGTGATTCCAAGCTCTAATGACACAAACCCATGTTTTAGAGACATCTTGGCAAGCCTCTGCAGAACAAGCAGTTTCCAAAGGCAAAGTGCCTTCCCTGGAGTACTGCAAGCACTGCATGAAGACGATTCCACCCTTATGAATAGAGGTAAACACTTTATCTTTTCTGACCAGAGGATGCAGCTGCTAACATCCAAAGATAAACAAGACACCAAGGAGCACACACGTGTGCATAAGGCAGCAGGAGCTGACCCTGGAGGATCCATGAGCCAAGGAACTCCAGAGTACACTGCACAAGGTTTTCACAAACATTTACTTCAGAAGTTAAACTCATGAGCCCAGCAGCCATAGCAAACTATATGCAAAATGTTCAAGTGACTGAATTTATGACAGAGGGACAAAAAGAACGGAAACTCCTATAGAAGAGTCAATGAAAACAGGGATTCCACAACAGAGAGGCAGTTTAGAAATAAATCTTTATCATTTTGAATTGGAGGATCACTAAGCATGTTGTTTATGCTTCTGCAGCATGCAAAATCTTCTTGCAGAGCTCATATTCCTACCTGAATATTTGCTGCTCATTTTCACTAGTTAATTAGAGATTGTGATTGAGAGAGTGAGAGAAGAAAAGAAAAGGCACTTAAACTTATAAGTACTGATATATATTTTTATATAAAAAGTTTGGAACATTAAAGATATAGCTCAGTTAGTCCCCATACTTTGCTGGCTTTGGCTCTATTTCCTTCATTGTTTCTCTTTGTGACATTGAGATTTTTGCTGTTAGAAAATGTGACTCCCAGTATGCTCTGTGCTGGCTTGGCTGGGATATTCATATACAAGCTATGACTTTGGGTGTGATGAGGAGCAGCAGCCCCTCAAAGGCAGCCCACAGAGACACCAGCACTGGCAGAGGATTGCATCCTGAGGAATCCCAGCAGCAACTGGACCAACTCTTACTGCAATGTGCATGATCTACATTGCCTCACAAATGTAAATATAGTAGTTAAGTTGGTATGTCTGCATGTTCACCTCATATTTTTGCTATGCAGCTTCTGATCAAAAAGGGGTGCTTACTTCTTTACATCATTATTTTCATGATTGTGATTAAGAGTTAAGAGTCCTACTCCTTAGGAAACTGTACAGGTTTGATTCAGTCCTGAGTTGCTGAAATTATAAATGTAATATATAAGGTTCAGATTCAAAGAGTAGAAAAAATGAACAATAGACTCGTCTCTCACATTTCTCCCCACGATATTCACTTACCAGTTCTGCATGAAGCCCACACAAAATGCAGAAAGTAGTGATCCAAAAATACCTGGCAATGACCTCCAGAGCAAAGAAATGGCATAGGAGTGATGCTGCCTGGGTCTTTTCAAATCATTGCTCATGGCTTGACTTTCACAGGATGTTTGCTGCAAGCTCCTCAGACAGGACTGAGAGGTGTCAGAACGGGGGTGACTGCCTGGAGAGCAACTCTTTCCACCAGCAGGCCTCCACAGCTACCTCAGGTACACTTTATTTACAGATACACTTCATTTCTGTTGAGCTTTAATTGCAAAAAGGTGTTTGTACTCACCGAATGTGCGGATGACATCGCTCGGTGCGCTGGCAGGGCTGGATCCAAAGGAGTTTGCTGCTCGGACAGCAAACTGATACTTCGTGTTTGGGAGCAGTCCTTTGAGAACCATGGACTCCATCTGGATCTGCTCTCTGATTACTGTCCAATTGCTGTCAAGGTCTGGCCTTGAGGATCAAACAAAGACCAGATCTTAATAATTAAAGCTGGCTGTATAAATTAGCTGCCTTTATACTTTTCTAGGGAATATTAATAAATTAGACAGAAGTCTACTAAATCATCACTGAAACCCTTTACTCTTAAAGGACCAGACTGTGCAACCCACCATGACCAAGCTGTGAAGCCTGTGATATCCAAACAGTACAATCATACAAACTCAATACTCAGATTTTGCTTATAAAGCCAAGGAGATTATGTAGAGGACCGACTGATAAACCCAGTTTATCTGTTTTGTGGATTTTGGATTCATAGTTTTCACATGGGGGTCTATTACCTGCAGTTCCCAACTCCCTATGTGGCCGTATGAAGCAACAATTCACAATAGAGGGAAAGATCTTGATTTATTTCTGAGAGTTTGTGTTCTAATGGCAGTAAGTCCTTTCAAACATACACAAGCATTAGCAAGATGAGAATCCAACATTTGATCTCCCAGCTAATCAGGTTAATCCACTCACACAGGAAAACACAGATCCAGAGTCTTGTCTTCAGAAAAACAAACAGACAGACAAAAAAAACGAACCCAAACTAAAAAAAGCCCCAAACAAAACCACCAAAAAACACACAAAGACAACCCAAACCCCACAGAACTATAATGCAGAGAACATGGCCTATGTACCTGGATTTTGTTACAACATTCCTCCCTATAGCTGCCTTTGGAGAATGCCTGGTTAACTCCTGATTCATACTGGAAGCCAGTAAGTGCTTCTCTAAGTGCCATCATATTTCTTCTGAAACCAGTATAACTATTCACATGGCAGTTTGGTATCAAAAGTTTTAACTTCATACATACATAGTCACATTGAAAAGGGGTGGGTGACTTCAAGTACTTTGAGAGATCCTTTCACACCATTTTCGCTCTCTCTAAAAGTGGCCTCTTCTTATCAAAGAGAGAACAAAATAAGAAGCTAAACAAATACAAACAATACAAAAATGTAAACATTCACTCTAGGCCACCCAAAATATTAAAATTAAAGTTTATGAAAGTAAAATAAGGACAGAAATGGCTTTCAGAGAAAATTATTCCAGTGTTCTTGCAATATTTATTACAGGAAATAACCTCCAAGTGCACCCTGAATCTACCAGTGTTTACACAGGACAAGCTGCAAATGTCTCCAACAGTCATAGAATTAAAAATTATAGCACAAGGCAGGCATTTTGTATTTGTTTATTTTCAGTCGGAAGGAAATGCCAAAGTTAATGTATGTTTTCTTTTAGTGGTCAATGCAAGATTTATTGATGACTGAGGTTCCACTGCTTTGTGCCAGCATGGCAAATGCAGTGGCAAAGCAGCAGTTCCCAGCTGCCTGTCTCAAGTGCACAGTGGCACACAGGACATAAGTATTTCATTGTCTTGCTAAAAATAAAAACAAAATCAGGCAAACGCACAAGATGTAATGATAGCTAAACAGACCATCTAAAGTCACCCTTCACCACCATTTCCTGGTAGACAGGAGAGCATTTATTTTGGCTAGTCTTCCATTGTTTCCCTCCTCTGAGCTTTTGATGCCTGGGCCAAAATGAAAATATATAGTGTTTTCCAAATGGAAGCTGTTAACATTGCTTCCTTCCAAAGGCTCGCTTAATAGTGTTTTCAATTTTCCTGTACACATCCTTTTTTGGTTCTAATTCCCATCCAAGGAATTCCTGCTAGCTCACGAGCTGCCTCTTTGCAACAGACCTTGCTGATGTGTCCACCCAAGTGGAAACAACATGCCTTTGATGAAGGGACCCAAAGGAGGCACTGCACCCTAGAAAGATTTAGGAGATAACACAAATAGCAGGCTAGGCTTCAAATACACTGACTGTCTCTCCCAACATTTCCTTCTGCAGAAGTTTATAATAAAGGAAATGCCTGCAAACATGTAAGGATCTGCAGCTGAAGGAGAGGGAAGGAGGGAGATTTATCACTTGACCTTTGCCACTTCTCCAGAACACTCCCTGTGTGAACAAAACAGTACGAGATGAAAACATGGCAAACAGATGGGGAAAGGAATACAAATTCAGCTGGTGACTGTGTCCAGGGCAAGTCAGCTCCCATGTTCCCTGAGATGAGAACATTTGTTGAAAACCGTCCCATGGTCCTTTTTTTTTAATGTCATATTTCAGTGTGCTGTCAATTTTTACACTGGAAGGGCTCATTTTGATACTGCTTTTCCCATTTTCCTGCAGCACTACGTTCCCAACACAGGTCTCTCTGCCTCTGGCCAAGACCCTGCAGGGCAGCTCCAAAGGTTGTATCTGTGAATGGGGAAATCAGACGACTTCCATGGGCACTGCCTGCTCTTGAAGCTGCAGCTGTGCATCTCCAACACATAAATGCTATGCAGCAAGAATCTAACACGAGTCATAGTGGTTTTAAGATAATAAATATATGGCTAAAGCAAAGAGACTGGACGAGTATAAACCAGGGGCAGAATTCCATGCCAAATGTACCCAAAATTTTGGATTATTGCTTTATGTTGTAACCTAAGGACTGATTCAGTTCAAGAAGGATATTCTTTCTGGTGCAGAGAACAGCAATTTTATAGTCACGTGAACTTCCTTTTAAAATCACCTGGAAATTATTTAAGTGTGAGGTACCCACTAGCAATCCAATTTTTTTAAGGTTTCTGATTGTTCTTCCATGCTTTATTTGTACTAATCTCAAGGGAAAAATTCATTTCTATAATGGTTTTTAAAAAATATTACAGCAAATAATAAATATGCTGGCAAGCACTATACATCATCATTTGCTATGGAGAAATCTCTTATAGAATATACTTCACTATAACAGATTATTTTTAGTAACTATTATTATTTCACATTATTGTGACACTTTGTACAAAATATATCAACCAGTGTGCCAGGTCAGCTGCAATGGAAGGCAAAATGGACAATTTTGGTAACTCATTCTCTTGTTAGATATTCTTCTGATGCTATCTAATGTTGGTTAAGCATTTCTTCTCTAATATCTTTCACTCCTCTTTCTTCATCAGTTACCTTTTCAAGGAGTTAATCTCACAAGCAGTGAGGTAAATACTGAGTCAGATATGCCTGTTTTGTGCAATAACCAGGGAAACAGTATTAAAAGTATTTTTCCTAGACATTGGGAGGTGTCTCCCTGGTCAGATCTGTTGTTTCAGGTTCTTTGCAAACAAAAGCAAACAGTGACTGTCTGGTTCAGTGCAGTGCCAGGGACAGACAGTTCAGCAGGGAATGGATTCAGGGATAGATTTTTCTGGGAGGGAGAGGGAAGGCTGCAAACTAATCAAGAAATCTGTGCACAACACTCTGCTGAATCTGCACCGCCCTAACATCTGAATACTAATAAATCTCCCAGTTTTATCAGCAGAACCTGCCTAGTTCATTGCAGCAAAAGTTTCATGCCACTACCAAGATACTGAAAAATTTCTTTTGCATGCCAAGATTAATATTAAAAGCTTTTGATTTCATCTACATACCAATGAGATGAAAAGAAAATGACCTGATTGTTTTACAGCATGTGCTGCTGAACACTTGTGGTTCTGTAGCTGCTATCTGGCTATAAAAATTTGGGTAAGTTAGTCACTAAGTTTAAAAGATCTCATAGACACTCAACAGATTAAAAATTTGAGTATTTGGAGTATTTGAGTAAAAATATCAAAGACATTTTTAAGAATTAATTTTGCATAGAATCTTTAGGAAAAACATCCAAACTCATACGCTTAAGTCCAGGGTCTTCCTTTAGAGGCTTTCATTAAAAAATGTAATTTTTCACTAAATACTTCTCACCATTAACCAAGAGAATATTTACACTGAGCCTACAAAGTTGCACAGATTTTGCTTTTTTTGCTACATATTTTGGTTTTAACACATTCTCTTGCACATTCCCTATGAACTATCCAGTGAAGAGTAAGTCCTACAGTCTCCCTCCTGACTTTCAGCATTTAGACAAGTTGGAATCATGGTCTCCTTAGCATCCTCTTTTAGTCAGCAGCAGAGTAGAGTCAGAATTAGCTCAGCTCATCGCTGTATCTGAAGCTGCCTGCCCTCCACTGCCTGTAGTGAACCAATGGGTCTCAAGGGAAAGCCCTTAGGCAATTGCTTAAATAAAGCACCAAATTTAGACCCTGAGTAGAGGCAGGCTGCAGGCTAGCTCTGGTTCTGATTAGAATCTGGTATCTCAAAACAATTAATGTATTGAATTTCCATTAATGTACTGAATTTCCCCAGTATCACAGCTGAGCAGCTGAGAGGAGTGTTTTGTCCCAACAGGTTTTTCCTGGGGTTAAAGTCATGAAGTTAATTTTAAGGAGATGGAAATTATTTAAACATCATAGTTTTTAGACATTTCTGTCGTACCCAAGCAAAATTATAGATTTGCTTTGGAAAATTATTAATTTTGCAAAATCACAGGATAATGGTGTATTTCTTTGACATAAGAGAACTCAATTCTAATTTACTTGAACTGATTTGTTTTAGTTTTACATTGGTTTAATTTACTAGCTTTAACTCATGGTAATACATTTTATAGTAATTAAAACTACATGCAGCAAAAGACAACGAAGCTTTAAGTTAAATGTTTACCTCTAAGTGCCATTAGAGCTTATGGCCCATTGAACTTACTCCAAATATACAACCAAGCTTCCAAATCTAGGAGAGTATAATCCCAAAATTAACAAAGGCACTTTTGACTTAGCTTTAAACCTCAAACTAAACAGTGTAATCAAAACATTTTGCTGTTAGCAAATTCCTTCCCAAAGTCTAAAGCCAATGAAACACTGAAATTTCAATCTCTTGCATCTTTTGACCTAAACAGCAAAGGCAGCTTTCCACTCCCTGGCTGAACAAAAACATTCAAGGGTGCACTTTTGGTGTGTCAGAGGGAGATGATGGTGCCCACTTCTTCCATTAGCAGGCTCCTAGAGCTATGAAGAAGTGTACATAAGCCTCCAGGTTCCACTTTCCAGTAAAAGCACGGAGGTGATAGAAGTGCAGTCAATCAGAACTCAACAAAATCCCTTCCCCATCAACTGAGCAAATGACAGAGAAGAGATGGAGAGGGAGCAAAAAGCTCAGATAAAAATTGTGTTCAAAAATAGATATTGAAGAAATTTTATTGTAGGTCTACAGCAGACATTTCACAAAGGACATAAGTACCCAGCCCTCATGTCCTGCCTCGCAGTGCACTGAACTTTGGGTGGCTTCCAACAAATATGGGGCATTTCAGTCCAAACACAAAGTGCATCAGTTAACAAGTAGCTTTTCAGTCTGGGTATTCTTTTTTGCTGTATCAATATCTTCTAGATTGTACCCATGCTTTGAAAATCAAGTTCTTTCTGTCTATTCTAACAACAATTCTTTTCTAAAAATGACTATGTTTTCCAGAAGAATTTTTTTTGACCTTTTACAGATCATAGTAGTTAAAGAATCAATTCTCTCTTCTTTTCCAGGAACCTCAAATAAAACCTGTCATCAAGTATTTGCTAAAAGGATTAAAAGGGTGATTTTTACATTCACTGTAAGGGTAAACAATGAAGCAAATAAAAATAAATAGATTTGTATGCAGATATTAGTTCACACAAGCATATGAACAGTCAAGTACAAATACTTGTTTATGCTTGCAGATACAATCACCTCCTCCTGACCTTTCTTATTCAGTTTCTAAAAGCAATTTGACTGGCAACTTCTGACAGTTCAGTTCTACTGCTGTGAATTTTAAAGTTCAACATAAAAGAACACAAAAAAAGCCCCACCAACACCCCATTTCCCCCCCCAACTATAAACAGAGAGATCAACATTTTATGTAAACCTGATTAGCATTAACATAACAAAGCACATCTAAATCCTGCAAGCTCGAGACCCAAATGACTTTGTGTTCAAGAGGGTCTGGGTCTGGCACTGGGTGATGTAATTTAGTGGTTTAGGGGCTGGAGTGGCAGTGTTGGGTTGATGATTGGGCTGGATGATCTTGAAAGTCTCTTCCAATCTTGATGTTTCTATGATTCTATAACTTTTGTCAGGTAAAACTGCCCAACATACTGCATTTTCAGTCCCTGGATTATTTTCTATAGCAGCCCAGGGAAACCACTCTGCCAAACTCTTTTCTCAGCATGGTTTGACAGCATTTGATGACAGAAGAAACTTAAAACTTCACTCACTCAGGCTGCTATTGGAGAGAACAGATCAAATTAGACCTTATTTTCCTTCCATCAGAAAGTACAACTTACTGGTGATTTTATAACAAATTGGATCATTTCTGGTTTCGTCTTTAAATTTCCATGGTAATTCAACACACACTGAGAGGAAAACTAAGCATATGAAACACAGTAAGTAAATAAATCATATGCAGTTCAATAGTGCAGTTTAGGTTAAAAAAAAAAAAAAACAAACAAACAAAAAACCAAAACACTTTAGTGTGCAAAATTCAGACTCCACTGGCAAACTTGCCTGATAAACTCCACCATGTAGTACTGGATGGGAGAACTTCCTTCACTCACTCCAGGCTTCCAGGACAACGCAACCTCTGAATCAGAAACCACCACGATCTGGGGCTGATAGGGTGGCCCAGGGGGCATGCACTTATCTAGGAAAAGTAATAGCATTAGAGAAGAAGCTGGGCTGCTACACACAACAACCCAACACCAACAGACTTAAGAATCCAATTCATAGGCTTCTCCCTTCACCCTACCGCTCCTCTAGAACCCTGCATTTGTGGAAAAGTAACAGTGAAATACTGTGATACTGGATATGACAGAGGTTAGGTGTGAGTGCTACGGAATCTGCCCTGCCAGTTCTGCAACAGAGCCCTGTGGGCAGAGTTACCTTGGGATAAAGTTGTCACCTCTCTGGGCATGCTGGGCCGCCCTTTCCCTGCCCAGCCGTAGGCTCCAACGCTGACGCGGTGTGGAGTGCCCGGCTTCAGGTCACCAATAACAACATCCTGCCAAGCCAAGAGCAGACAAGCACGTTGTGACAGCAGCTCTGTGTAGCTGGGGATGGTGCTGTGAGCTGGGATTTAGGGATCTTACATGGTGTTTTCCCTGTGCTCTCCCAGGAAGATTGTACCCAGCCCAGTACAGCTCAGAAACAACAAACACAAATAGAATCCTGTTTCCTCTCAAGCTGCAGCTTCGCCCCAGGGGAATCCACAAGGTTGACCTGGACCCATTTCTCAGCATAACTCATAAGGTTGCAGATCATTTACATTTGATATCCAGCTTTTTCACTGGTGATGTCAAAGTCACATACTATTCCCTCCCTTGAGCCAACTGCTAGCATTTGGTATCAGTCTGGTGTGTTTTCCCCTTTTTTTTTCTTGTTTGTTTTTATTTCTCTTTTAAATTCAGAGGCCATAAAACCTCCTGAGAGTGAAGCAATTTGATGCAGTGTGAACTGATGATCCTTAATTTCTCACGGAGCAGAGCCCTATCCCATCATCTCTCACAATTTTACGAGCTCAGCTAACAGCCTTGACCTGAAGCGAGCATTTCCCTTATTTGTCCTTCTGCCACAAACACAGAAAGATTAACCCACAGACAACTACCGTAAAGGAGGCAATGCTCAGCTACATGTGAAGAGCTTGTGCTGATGAACACTCTTCAGAGGAACCTGTTCAAATCTCCCAGAAAACAGAAATCATCACTGAAACACTACATTTCAGCACTGGCTGCTTCACATGGCAAGGATCAGCCTCAGACATTTAGATCTGATCTTTAATGGAGAATGTGTACAAGTGGACAGAAATTGAGTATTCTTTAACTGCAGCCTACCTGGAATGTCTGTGTTAATCCCGGATTTACAAATTTTGACAAGCAAACAGAAATACCAGGTTCTGCACCACAGACTGTTCTGGTGTGAAAAATAAGTACTTACAAAAATTGTTTTACAGCAATTATTCTTCCAGTTTTCATTCTCTGATATTAAACACATTAGTTGCAGTGCATTTGAATGAAATGCAGAGTTCTCCTTTTTCTTCATGTTGGAACAGACTTTAAATCTGCACTTCCAGTTGCAGTAAAATAGTAAACAATCCCAAAATTTCATTAACTGCTAAATTTCCTTTTGATGGTCTTTTGGAAAAAAAACACTTCCTCCCCACTCTTTAGGGAACTTACATTATTACTACAATGTTGTTCAGCAACACCCTGCCATCTGTCATTTCTCTGGACGTGGTTTTGAAATTCCACCTGACCACTATCCTGTTTTTCCATCATTCACCCTCAATCTGTTCAAATGATCTGGACAAGTCTGAGATTAATCTGAGATGTCCAGAAAGAGGCAGCAAGAACACTCCCTCTGAAAGATTGATCTGGGTCTTTCAGGCTCATAGCTGAAGAGACTGAGATCTTTCACAATGTAATCTGAGAAGCCAGTTGCTGAAAACCCAGTACTTCCTCCTGGTGACTGTACTGATGCCCTGCTCTTGCCTTTCTATCCTCCATGCCATATGTACTATCTGCCCTTAAACTCTGTGTGTTTTTTCCTGCCAGTATTCCTCTTTATTACACTCATACTTATAAGGAAAAATCCTTTTTTTAATTTGTCTTATTGTTTTCACACTACTCAGGAACTTGGCCCTTGCAGAGAGTTCAATATTCATGTATGTGCCTCATATGATTACCTCCAGACTCAAGTGTACAATAAACTGAACAGAGGAAATCTCACTGAGTGCCTGGTCAATCAAGATCAAAGCCCTAATATCTACTTAAGTATTCAGGTTCAACACGTGTGCCCTCAAAACCTCAGCAAGGTGCACTGATGCCCTACACACGTGGCTGCCTCCTCCTTCTGGCAGTGCCCTCTCCATGAACACAGCCCTGGAACACACAGGGGGTATCTCTGAGATCAAACATCTGATCTTCAAGGATCAGGACATCAGCGAATAATTAAAAATTCAGGACATCATCAAGCTACCCTGACCTGTGGCAATATCAGGGAATAGCCACCTCACACCAGGAACACTTTCAAATCAGATCCTGGAAAATAAACACATTTCCTTGTGCCCCACTGTCCAGAAATACGAAGTACATATTTCATTTCATTTTTTGCTTATACTTAGAAGACAAGTCTTAAACTCAAGTTCTCTCCCTCTCAGAAAAGACAGAGTGGCCTCACAGATAATGAATTTAGACAGTACATGGAAGAGTTATCCCCATTATTTTTGTAGGCCTCCCTCCACTCAGATTACCTCTATATTTTGAAGCCTGATGCCCCAAACTCAACACTCAATTGCTGATGATGCT
>VZRX01015763.1:29182-50244 GCA_013398075.1 Notiomystis cincta | reverse complement strand
TGCTTCAATAGACACCAACCTCATTTTCTTGTCTTGCACAGCTCTCTTGCTAAAATACTAAAAAATTACATTTGGTATTCTCATTACAATCTCACATTTTTGAATGGGGTGAGGCAGTGTAATGTCTTTTCTGTGGCAGGGGAGCCAATTGCACTTAGATTATCCCATTATCCCTCCCTGCCCTGCCACACAACTTGCCTTCCCTACAAGTGTGTTGAAACTGTTTGTGAGGCTCAGTAAACTGCCTCACAGAAACCAGGATTACAAATTGTTTTCCAGAAGAATGTCTGTTTTCTGTTTTGTTTTAATCCAAAAAACCATCAAACCCTGGATTACAGCACAGCTGCAGGACTGAGCTGGGTTTAATGACACTCTCTCCCCTGACGACAATTCCTTCCCTGAACTACTGGTCTCAGCTGGTCACTTCCCATTTTGTACTGGTATGTTTAGTAATTTGACAGGGAGCAGTGTTGATCTCCAGGGCTCTGTGCCCAAACTAAAACTTCCCACCTTTAAAGCCTACTACTTTTTATTGATTTTTCTTGGTTTTTTTAACTATGGAGTTCCTGAACATTATGCCCAGTTAGAACAACCTCCTTTACTAAATGGTACTGCATCTGCACTTCTCTGGGCTGCTGTCACTTACATGTTCTCTACTTTACAATGATATAATACACAAAAATACACGATCCACTTTGCTAATACACAGACACATGAACACAGGCATGCACAGAAACAGGAGGTGCAAATCAGCTCTTGCTACAGCGGTCCCACAGGGCCCAGAGAAGCCTCCAAGAAAGCAACAGGGTCTTACCCAGCACCAGGAGAGGAGGTCTAGTGATGGAAACACTAACTATGCAGACTTAACCACAAAACTATTGCAGATTTCTGTTGAGTTTGGTATGAATACAACAGAAAGCATTTCATCGAGAACACCACTTCCTGGAGGATTAATGACAGCTGGGAGCTGATTAATCCCAGCCATTCATACTTCTACACAAGTACCCCTCAGAAGTGTTATTTTTATCAAGCAGAAAAAAAGGGCCCAGCGTGGAACCTCAACTCTGAAATGCCATAATCCAGACTCAGCTCAACTAGGATTGAACCAGATAGTCCTGGTTCAAGTGCATCCTGAGGACTCAGCCTCCTGTAGACCAACCAAACTTCCCTTATTTCAGATCACAAATGCTCTGTGAGCTCCACCAACAGTGTGAGATTTCTCTATTCCTAAAATAGCTCCCAGAGAACAAAAGTTTGCAACAGGCTGTTGATGCTAGGGATTTCTGTTAAACACTGAAATTGCTGTCCTTCTCCTACCCAAGCCCAAGCACCTCTTGCTTGCTTCCTGCTCACAATAAACCCGTTTACTGCTCACAGGAAGCAGACTGGACTGAGTGCAGGACTGGAAATAATCAATCTGATTAATTCACCAGCTGCAAAGCCATTAAGAGAGTTGGTATTTCTTTCAAACTTGTTTCATACTAGGAGCTAGTCTCCCACTCCTTCCTCCTGGGCGTTGCAAGGCTGGCCTCTTCCTGTGCTCCTCCTCCTCCTTGGCTCTCTCTGGACTGGCTCAGGTTTTCCCCCTTCATCTCCTCTCCAATTGCCAAACGTTGTTCTTCTCTTTTACTCTCTGTCTGACTACTTGATTGTCCCCATCACTTCTAAATCCTCGCTGCCTGGATATAGCTCATTTTTTACACAAATTTACTCCATAAAAACAAGATGTCCATAAACACCTCTGATGACTGAGAAAAAGCTTTATTCATTGCTAAAAAAGGAGCTACTTTTCCTATATGTGTCCACCTTGTCCACCTGTGGATTTTGAGCTTTTGGGGGCTACTGTCTGCCATATTTTGACCACAAAAGATCATGTGTAAGTGCTACATAGAATCAACATTTGAGATCAACTTTTATCTGTGAGTCTGTGGAGAGACTAAGTCAGAAACATCCAATTTTATTTTAAATCACATCTGTGACCAAGTTTCATGTGAAGCAATACTTACAAAAATTGCTTGTCCTTCAGGTTGACCCTGGGAAAAAGCAAATAGGACTTGTTAAGAACTAACATAATAAAAAGTGGTGGTGAAAACACATAAATAAGGGGTCAGGGAATTAAAACAAGACCAATGCTGCAGCACATAGCAGTCTGTATGGCTGTTAATCATCTGCATGAGTACTGGGATACAGACTCTCCTCTCCCAGTGATTAAGAAGTACTGCTGTTAGGATTAAGATAATAAAAACAGTGTGCTGTTTCATCTTTCTTGGCACTACTAGCAAGAATTGTTTTTAAGAAACAAAAAAGACGAGAGAGGAATACAGAGATAAAGATATGGGGTGAGAAAATAATGCATGAATAAAGAAATGACAGCAATATTGTTTCATTCACTGTGATCCCAGAACCCTGCAGAAGTCAGAACTGACAACCAGAGTGATGGAAACCTGCAGGAAATCTGAGCATCTTCCTCACTCATGCTTCTAGTGAGGAAGTGAGGCAGAAAAAGGGAAGGAGGAAAGAAAAGAGACAAATGAAAAAAAAAATCCCAAAGCAAGAATGCAAAGGAGATATAAGAGAAAAAACATAACTTAAAAACAAATGAAGAGCCATGAGAAAAAGTAGTGCTTTCAAGAACAAAATAAACACCAGCAGCTGGGGGAAACTTCTAGAATATGAACTTGCAGAACTGCAACTAAAGCAGCCTCTTTTCAGGAGGCCGCAGTCTCATACAGAAGCAAAAACACTCTGTTGTGTTAACTCACACAGCTGTGCCAGACACTGCAATACACATACAGTGATAGTGCAGCTCTCTCTAATTGTGCATAGACTCATGCAATTCCACCCCTTCAAGGTGTGAAAATGCACATTCAAGATTAAAAGTTCTACTTCAGTAGATGTCAAAGGTCAGTAATAGGAAGCTGACAGCAAGTCCCAATAGTTTTACATGATAAAATTATCAGAAGGAAAAAAAGCTTATCACAAACAGAAAAACATTGTGATTTCCTTTTGCTCAATACCCAGTGCAGATTTTGGGCTTGGATCCTCACCATATTTCACAAAACTACAACAAGGAGACAGTTGCAAGTTTCCACTTGCATGTTCTGCTCCAGTGCTCTGATTGTTGATGAAAAGAAATACTCACCATGCTAATCATATCCAAACTCAGGGGAACATCATGTGAGAGCTGTTTAACTGCTTTGTCACCTTCAACTTCTGAGTAAAAGACCTTGGGAAGAAGATACAGTCAAACCAGTTAAAGCAATAACTCAGTGTTTCAGAGTAATTTAGGAATGAGTGCACCAGCTCACAAATGCTCACACTGAGGACAACATCTGAGCCGCTACCTTTTCAAACGTAGGAAAAGCTGAAGTCCTTTAATATTCCTTACATATTTGCTAGAAGTTGTCAGCGTGACCAAAGGACACCATCACACAGTGTATACACTTATCAGCTGTGAAACACAGCTGTAGTGTTTGTAGTTCAAACCTGAGCTGACAATTTTAATTGTCTGCATCATTTGTCTGTGGTTAGCGTGGACAGCTAAAGAGTTGTGGGACTAGTCTGCACAACTTAGACACCTCACTTCATGTAAGGAGGATGTTAACATTACATGATTATGGCATTATAAAAATTGTTCTATCATAAAATGAATCTCCATGTCTGTTGCCATGTACTGGAGACTAATGAGACAGACAATCTGTTTTCCTGTGCACCGAGACCCAGAAGTGCCAGAGAGTACAGATACTACAGTGAAGACATTTTGGATGCAGCACTACTGATGCTGCTTGTCATTGGTTTTATTATCATGCCACACACCAGCTCAAGGCTTACAAAAAGAAGTGGAGCTCAGATGCATTCTGCATGCATGAAGAGCGAAAATTGTTTACAATTTAAACCACTTACTCAGTGCACCTCTGTTTTCACAGAGAAGGATGGATCCAGCTACACACAGAGCCCACCTGAGGCAGGTCCTGGACATTACAAGTGCTTTTTGTAGTTTTAGACTACTATATTCTAGTTCATATCACTTTCATAACAATAAAATCAACTCTGCAGCTGGGCTGCACTAGTATCATTTACAAGACTGTGGACTAAAGGAGCATGTGTGCCAGAAATACCTAATGCAGGGAATTTTTCTCATTCTTTTAGTGTACATTAATCATAAAGGTACTCAGTAGTATTCTGTTTCCCACCTTTTTACATAAAACTGAATTTTGGGCATTTTATTCCTGGAAATTTCAAATCCATCCACAGAAAATACTAATAAAAAACCTGCTGTTCAGGTTGTTTTTTTGTTGTTGTTGTTGAAGGGGAAAGCAACACATTTGAGCCAACATCTCACATCTTTGGTGCTAATTTCCCACTGACTAACTGCCATTTTGGGACTGAGTTTCATTGCAATGACATATCTGTTAAAGCAATACCTAACAAAAATGTATAAATGGCATGTTAGTGCTCCTTGTTTTTCTTCTTGTACACTAAAATAGAGTAACCAGTTTAGCCTAAACATTCTATTTTTCCCTATAGGCAGAAGGTAACATGGCAGAGGCTTGATGGGGGTCAGACTTCCCTATAAAATTGCTGAGTACAACAGGAAAATCATTCAGCTTCTTTAACAGAAACTGACTGCTGAGGTAGGGGGGAATAAAACAAAAGCCCTTTTCATATTTAAGGCTGTAGGTGGGTTCCCAGGGATTCTGTGCAGCACAGCACCTATCCAGGCATAGATTCCGTGAAACACTCCTTCCCTTGTACCTGCTGTCAGTCTGGGAAGTTTTAGATGCTGAAAAGTAACCCTTAGGCTGGAAGTACAAGTCAAAGGATCTGCATGACCCTCACTTGCACAGTGTAATATCAACCTGTTCTGCTCTACTTCACTGTTTTATCAGCTGCAGAGAGCACTGACAGCCTTGCAGGAAAACCACAACAGAAAAGCAATCTATATCCACTACAGGCCCTTGGCATCCAACCCAAATTCCCATCATAGCTTGTTTCTAAGACATGAACTGCTTGTTTTTTCAGGTTACAGCTCAGTGCACTCAAGCTCACTGCCCCCTGGCTGCTTTTTGGGCAGTGGCACTGTTTGCTAGGAGAAGGGGCTGTCCCACTGGTTTCAGGGTGTGCAGTGTGAGGCCAGGGCCAGGCGGCAGCAGGGAGCATCGCTTACCGTGTAGCCCGTGATGGTGCTCGCGTGCTGCTTTGGCATCTTCCATTGCACGCTGAACGCTGTGCAGTTCAGTGAATCCAGAAGAATATCCAGAGGAGGCCCCAGCCTATCTGCTAAAACAAAATGGCATTGTGTAAGGAGCCACAGGACAAAACCCCCCTCCTTTAGCTACCTGGCAGGTATGGCTTTGAAGAATAGGCCTGTGCTGCCTTCATTCCAAACTATCATAGACCACTACTTGGATTTGACTAGGGTGGCCCCTTTTCCCTCTCCAGTTCTGACTTCCAAGGTGGCAGTGGGACACCAGGAGAGTGAGAGCATGGAGGGGGGGACATCTCCTCTTCTCAGTGGGCAGGCTGTTAGGTCAGGAGCACCCAGTGCTTCAAGCAGTGCCACTGAGCAACTCGTAGGCCTTTGACGTATTCCTGAAAAGCTGGATACTACCCAGCACCCAAAGGCAGGGACATTCACACGTTCATACTGCTTGTACAGTCTGTGGCACAGATCCTGACTACTGGGAACATCTCCCAGGAATGGTCTGGAGGACAGCACAGCTCATGCACCACACCTTTAAGTCAGCAGGGACATCTTTGGGTGTGCGGAACATGCCATGTTCCCTGGGCCCTCACCCATTTTCTTCATTAGCACAGACTTAGTCCCATGGATTCCTGCTTGGTCCAGGGGCCTGAACACAGCATATGGCACCTCCTATGCTCACCTTCTGCCCTGCACTCAGCAGTAGCTGGAACCATACACCACCTGCTGCCTAAAGGAGTGGCAGGGACAAGCAGACAGGGCTGGGGTATCAGTGTCCACTTAAGAAGCATTTCATATTCAGAAAACAGCTTTCTAATCTTCGCAACACCCAATGAGGCAGATTAGCATTTCAGCTGCATTAGTAATAATGAAGAAAGAATACCCCCTAAACATTCACTCTTAACATATTCATAGCATCCTTATGTTACTTTCTGGGGAAGCTCTATGAGAGGAGTTTGCTGGAAGGCATAGTTGCTGAAATAACAAATTTTAACCAGAAGTGACAAATAGTCATGTAAGGCAGGCTTCAAATTCATATTCTGAATGCACTATAGGCCAATAACATTATTTACTGAAAGCATTTTGTGAATAATTTGGAACAACAAATAAATTTGAACAAAATTAAATCCATTTGCAGACTATCTGCAAACGGAGAGGCAACATCTGTTTAATAAGGAGCCACCTAATGAATTATTCACTCAGCCCTAGAAAACACTACTATCTCCAGGTTGCAGATGATGGAAGAGAAACAAAGAGCCAAACAGTGACCTCAGTTACACTGGCCTATAAATTGGCACTGTGGAGTAAATACAAAGCCCTGGCCTAAGCCCGTGAAAACAAGAGCAAGGAGCCAGAGAGGCCCGTATTTCTACCCTCCCTGTTTAGTTCTCCCTAGAACTTAGGGAATTCCCCTAACACAACAGGGGTATGTCTGGATACATGCTTGGGAACCAGGTGTAAGACCATCAGCCCTAGCACTGTCTTTGCAAGCAGGCTCAGGTGATGGCCAGCGCTCACCGCAGCACCGCCGCATCCTGCGCTCTGTGACAAAGCCGTGTGACAAGCAGGCACATGGCACTCAGGCTGCTGGGGACCAGCTGCCTCCTGCCCAAACCAGGAGCCAAGAGGAAAAGGAAAGCCAGTGGCAGCTGTGACCCATGCACAGAGTTATTTCCTGGGGAAGCTAGAGGGCAAGGCAGAGAGGAGTATGTGACGCGGCATGGCAGTCCCACAGTCCTCTGCTGTCAGTGCTCCTGGCCCGACAGCTCGGTGATGTGCATCTGGGGATTCAGAGACACTTCTGGTTGTCAGGGTCTGAATTTTGCACAACCTGGCAGAAAGTAAAAAATGTCCATTTCTGGACTGAGCTTTCCCTTTGCAGTGACGGCAGGATCTGACACAAGCATTGTTTATGGCACTGAGCTGCAGGAGATGCCATGGCTCTTGAACAGCCGTATCAAAGTGGTTTGTCAGCTGATCATGTCACTGCTCTACTGACAAACCATTCAGAGATAAGTGTGAGCTTAACGTTTTTTGCATTATTTTACAGAGCATCATGTATTAGGCACACTAAAAACAGATATTGAAGCTGGTCTAAACATTTATGCCTTTATGTCAAATGTCATGTTTAGACTATTAAAAATAATAAAGAGTCTTCAAGGGTAAAACTCTTGGGACATTTGTAATTTCTCCTACAACTGGGGTCAGAAATACCTCTTCTCAAAACTCAGTATAAAATCTCTGTTAATCTGGTAACCACCATGCACAGAGCAAAACCACAACAGAGTCTACTCCCCTCTGCAGCCTGTGGATTGGGAATCTGCAGACAAGAGATTGGGAATCTGCAGACAAGGGGGCTGAGACATATCCACTACTTGTACATGCTCTGAAGACCTGCCTCAGTGATGATCCCCCTGCCAATGTCCTCTGCAGCTGGGTCCAGTGAATACCTAAGAGGGCATGGAGATTTGCTCTGATCATAAAAAACAAGGAATCATTTTATATAAACAGTAAAATTAACACTTTTTGTACAAACACCGTCCTTTCTGGCCCATCAGGCACAGAAAGTTCGATATTGTCCAAAATGCTTTTATGGTAATAGCAGCAATGACTCCAGTGCCATGCAAAGAAGCCATTAATCAAAGGGGAGCACTCTCACACATATTATGAGTATACATTGTGAAAGTATATCAAACTCAAAAACCTAATGAGGATTTAGCTGTAGATAAACAATGTTGGGCTGACAATGTTGTGTTTACTTTTCTGCTTACAGCTACTTTCCTTCCCGTTTATACATGTCTTTGGCTCTGTACTTCTAAAAATATGTAAAACCCACCAAACCAGTAAAGAAGTCACAAAACAAGCTCTCCAAGTGACCTGAAGAATACATAAGCACTCTCCCTGAGATGGAGTAAATTTTGCCTGAGATGGAGTAAAATTTGCCATCTCAAAATAATGACCAGTATTTAAATTTTTGCTTCACAAAAGCAACTCAAATTAAAAATGGTGAAAATGCTTATGCCATCAATACAAGTGTCCCTTCCATTGTGGCTCTCACTGCTACATTCAACAGCCTCTGCCCATGTATTAAACACCCATGGGCTGCCATCAGAGTGGCCACAGGCTAAATGGGTGCCTACTGGGAACGGCCCCCAGCCCGGGCCAGTCACTGATGTTATCCTTTACTGCAATGAAGAGATTAAATTCTTTAAATTAATCTGTGAGGGTGGTGAGGCACTGTCACAGGTTGCCCAGAGAGGTTGCAGATGCCCCAGCCTTGGCAATATTCATGGCCAGGTTGGATTTGGCTTTGAGCAGCCTGCTCTAGTGGGAGGTGCCCCTATGGCAAGGGGATTGGGAGTGGATGGTCTTTAAGGTCCCTTCCACCCCCTTAACCTTCTACCATTCTATGATTCTATGTACCAGTGCCTCTGGATCCTCCTTGCCATCACTGAATCCACCAGCAGAAATGTCACTTCAAAGTCTGCCCTTGTGATTTGGTGCAGCTGCCTTGACCACACAGTAGAAACACTTCCAAGGAAGCCACCCTCTGCCCCCAGGCCAACCATGCTGGGCTTGTGCAGGGCTCAGAAGCAGACACTTCAGCCAGATCCTTTCCTCCAGTTACTGCAAAAAAACCTGCTCCTGCAGGTACAATTCTTCCTTCCTTCCTTCTAGTCATGGACTGACACCAAAATCTTACTACAGCGATGAACACTATGAGAAAAAAAACCTCATCTTTGAACCAAATACATTTCTAATGTTAGTAAGCTTCACATTTGAATTGGATAAAAGTCATCCCTACCAGTATATTCTACTAGTGCTACTATTTTAGAGAAAATATCAAAACTAATTCAAAATTTAAGTTAGATTAAAATAAACAGTGATTGAAAAATAGTTTTTATCTAAAATACTAATGAATGGAATATCTGAAAGGATTTGTGTTATTTTCTTTTAGCATTTTAATTACATTTTTAATTTAATATTTTCTTTTTAAATGTTTTTGATGTATCAAAGCATGCAGATAGTCACAGGTACTTGCAGATCCTGAAATAATATGCAAATAATTCACCAATATAATCCACATGCAATACTATGGTAATACATTTAAGGGAAAACAGATGGTTCATTTCATCTTTACGAGTTTGTAGTTTGGAAAATCAAAATCTTTATACTACATTTTCTGCATTACTCTGAATGAGAGGACACAAGCCAATGAAAAGAGATAAGCATTTCACTATTTTACTTTAAAATCTCTGTGGGTAACAGCTAAGAGCTACTAACTGAAGGGCTCCTTGTTTTCCAGGTTGATATGCCTCCTATTTGTGTTCTGTGAAACAAGTGAAACTTGTTGATGAAATGCCAGCTGTCACTACTAACATGTCACAATGTAAGAAAATAGGAATAAAAAAGCTCAAGAAAAATAATTCAAACTAATTCTAAATTGACGTTTTCAGAACAAAACACTTTCCAGAAATACATCTGAATTTCTTGTTTGAAACATTATTTGTGCTCACCAAATTACAAAAAAACTCACTGTGAATTTTATTTAAATAGCATTTAATCATTTAATAGCTTTCTTCAAGGGGAAAAACGCTTGTCCTCTCCAAGAGCTGAAACAAAGTGTAGTGCAGTCCACTCACTCACTGAAATATTGGTGAAATTCTTATTTATTAAACAATAAACAGTGATAAGGTCTTCTGCTTCCCTTATTTTACAGACTGAAAGTTATGCAAACATTACAGTGGAAGGAAGACAACATGACAAGCTGAAAAGGTCAGGAAATTCTAAATGAAAAAAATATGGCATCTTTAAATTTCTTTGAAGCCTTTTCCAGCTCCCACTGCCCAGCAGCACGTACGTAAGAAAGCAAGAATTTCACAGCCACAACAACTACAAAGGACAAGGACTTGAAACCGGAAAATCTCAGCCAGACTGTCCTGGTTCTGCACCCAGAGCAGCAACATCCACACACCAAAAATCTTGATAGTCCTTTCTCTGAATGAATCACCTACCACTGCATCACATCCTGCAGCAGACATGGCAGGTAACACAGCCATGGAGAGGCATCATGGTTTTTGATTCAAGCCACAATGCACAAATCTTTGGAGAGACTAACCTGACCTTCATTAGTCCTTTAAAAATACTGCAAAAGAAACCACAGTGAAAAAAATCTCTCAACATTTTAATAAATACCAGGCTTGGACTCATGTGATGTTTTTCTGATGCTTACATAGCATCTGTTATCTGCCCCAGGGACATCTGAGGTGACAGTCACTGGGATTTTTATAGCCCAGGGAAGGGGAATGAAGGAGACGAAGCTCAGAACTTAAGCTACAGTGCAACATCACAAATCCCATTAAGAATGGACAGGCACAATGTCACTGGTGACTTTGTCATGGCTCTTCCTGCTGTACCTTGGCCCTGCAGATCACTGAACAGAAAGGCAGCAAGGGGCTGCCCCAGCTGCCTCCTTACACTCATTCCCAGAGCAAGGCTCTGCTCCCAGGAAGGCTCCAACTGCAGCAAAGAGAAGGAGAGAGGAGGAGAGCTCTGCACAGTGCAACAGTGACTTCCAGGAGTGAAAAGGAAAAGCTCTGACTACTTTAAAAAAAAATTGGAGAGATACATATAAAATTTTCTAGCTATGAATGGTTATGCCCTGGACTCACTTTTGGAGAATTCCTGGTGCTGAAGATTATAAAAAGCAGGGGACTTGATATCTCTGAGCAAAGGTCTAGTTTGTATCTGTCTTGCCCTAGTCAAAATGAGCACATTGGGCAATCTCTAGGCAGCTCCTACAAGGCTTGTGTTTTTAATAATTACTGCTCAGAGGCCAGTTTGATTCACACAGGTGTATACATGCATAGCCTGTACCTGCACCTGGATAACTTGGTGAAATATTTCACCTATAATGGAAGCATTTTCTACTTCCAGAGGAAATGGAATATAGGTGCCTGTAAAAACCAAGACATTCCACTTGCATAACTTCCAATGAATTTCTGGAAGTCTGAGTCAAAATCAAATGCTCACTCCCCTAAAACCAGGCTTGTGCTTTGCCCACTGAAGCCCCAGTGCTGGGGCATGGCTGTCCTGATTCCTGATATCTCTGAAGCACCTTGGCCTGGCAGAGGAAATTGGTAGCCAGGTTCCTGTTCCTGGAGAAGGGATGGCACTGAGGCTCACCTCTGCCTTCTCCAGCCTACAAGCTGCTTGAATGCAAAGCTCAACATTTTTCCTGGCTTGGGATTTCCTGTCTAGGCTCCAGCCTGCCTTGTCCCTATAGATGTGTCCAGTGACTGGCAGGCTGCAGCTAGCCCTGCCTGCTGCCAGCACACTGCCTGTCCTCCCATGGCCTGCCTTCTCATCAGCTGCTTCTGTTTTCAAATAACTTTGAAAAAATGTGTCTCAGAGATTTAACTTAAGTGCCAGAAGGTAGCTGAAATCAAGCAATGGTATGTCACCATGTCTGTGTAATAGATTTTAGCAATCACTGGGACAGGCTGCTTAGGAACCAGCATCTCATGGGTTATGCATCTGAGGTGCTAGGAAGCACAAATACTGGAGGAGCTTCACAAACCATGGCACTCCAAAAAGTAAAAAGGCCAGTGAAATTGTAAAAATGCCAAATAAATCACTTGAAAATTTCTTTTCCCATCAACTAGTATCACTTATTTTTTCCAATGTTTGCTATCTAAATCTTATTATCCCAATGGAATGCATGGCAAAATTGTTCATGATAGTTAAGAAGTGTTCTCCTTGATGCACCTTAATCTGTTCACTTTACCTACTACACATTTCTTTCTTGCTGAAACTCAGAACAAAACTGCTCTTGGTACAAGAAAATAATTAAAGGAGAGCTTCCTGAAAAGTGGTCAGAAAAAAATACAATCAGACAATCACACACGCATTATGTACACACATGCAAAAAGATTAAAGTATAAAGAGGACAAAGCTGACCAATAACAGGCAATGAATGTGCAGGGGGAGGACACGACATGCAGCATTTGGGTTCCCACAATGCCTCCAAGTCCTGAGTGATAGTTTTGAAGCTCATTATTTATGGATACAAACAATCTGGTCCTGTCCCAGAAGTATCACAAAAATCAGAGTGCAGGTTGGTTATCCCTGAGGTTCTGGCACAGGCCTCATAGAGCTCGACAACACAAATGGTAGCAACCTCCCACCAACACTTTGTACTGATCACAACACCAGCAAACAATCATTTCTCTGTAGAGAGCAGTGTAGCTGGTCCAGTTGGTGTTTTCAGTCCATGACAGGGTAGAGGAGAGCTCAAAGGAAGCTAAACCTGAGAGCTGAAACAGACGTTTTCAGGAGATCCATGTGACACTGCAAAATCACAGAGGGAGTGAGGCTGGAAGGCACATTTGGAGACCACCTAGCCCAAAACCCTGCTCAGAGCAAGCTCAGATGCACCAGGTTGCCCTGATAAGACTTTGCATAAAGGGGTTTGAATATCTCCATGGACAAAGACTCCACAACCACTTAGGATAAATTCTCGGGATAAATTCTCAGTCACCCTCACAGTAAAAAAGGTTTTCCTCATGTTAAAGGGAATTTCCTGCTTTCCCTTTGTGTCCATTGCCTCCAGACCTGTCAAAGGGCACCACTGAGAAAAGCCTAGCTCCACCTTCATTACACCCCCATCATTTATAGACATTTGTATGATTCCCACAAGTACTTTACTTCCAAAACTTAACTGTTCCTCTTAGCCTCTTCCCATTTATTCATCTTGTTAGCCCTTTGCTGGACTTGTTCCAGTATGTCCATGTTTCCTCTTTTACTGGGCAGCCCAGAAATGGACCCAGTGCTGCAGATGTGTCCCACCAGTGCTCTGAAGAGAGGAAGGATCACACCCCTCATCCTCCAGGAAACACTCCCCCTAATGGACTCTGAATACTGAAGGAGCACATCCACTGGGGCTGCCACTGCACAGTGACCCTAACCTGCCCAACTGCAACTGTGAAAATCTGGCATCTTTTCAAGGAGCAGGAAATTCTTCCCCAGCTTAGTTCCTCCATAAGGAATGGGATAATTTCAATACCTTCTGCAGTCAGCAAGTCTCTCCATTCACCAGCACTATCAGTAAAACCAGAGGAAATTCTTTGTCTCTACTAAATAACTGAAATAACTGTGTTTTTTAAACCTGAATCCCTGCACTGATTTAGTGTGGGACATGCCTGTGTATTCAAAGAACCAGTAACAAGAAGCAGGATGTGAGAGCTGAAAGACCGACAGGGAAGGACAAAACCCTCTTTGGTGCAAGAGACAATGAGACAGGGAAATATATCACAGCATAAAGGACAAATACATATGTGAAAAAATAGCACATGACCCAGGCACAGCTATGATGTCCACACAGCTAGGATCTAATGCTCCCTAATCCTCTCAAAGCATTCCCTGCTCCACTGGCACATTGTCTTCTGCAGCCTGTAGAGTCCAACCCTTCGTCCCAAAACTCTACCAGGGCTACCTCATGCAAACCATGCCCTTTCCTTGGCATCAGCTGGTCCAAACAGCTTGCATTTTTTCCCCTTTGAACCCATTTTAGGTGCTGTCTTGTTCTTTGTCCAGAAGTCCCTGAAAGAATTGCTTATATTCTGCAGGCTCCTTCTTCCATTCCATTTCCTACAGCTCTGCAGGGGTAAATGGCTGGAAGGCCACATCTCACCCTACAGAGTGAGTCCTTTGGCACACACATGGACAGAGAAACAGTTCTTGGCTGCAAAGTTTGCAAAGTTCAGCTCTGCCATTGTGACTGATCAATTAACACAGGAGCATTAGCAACCTGCACACCCACAGGTTCACATGGGAACGAGAGCATCATGAAATGGGGACGGGAGCTAAAAACGCCAGCATGACACCAATCTCCATGCATGACTGGAGTATCAGCTGCAATGCCAACATCTCTGTAAACAGTCATCTCCATAAAAGGCCTGCATATTTCTGGAAACGTTACCTTCTCCTGTAATTGTCTAGAAAGCAGAATATGAAAGAGACTTCACATTTCAGTTCCAAGGAACAGATTCTGGCTTCTGCAATCTCTAATTAAACCACAAAAATTTTGGTCCTAGACACGTACTTTCCATCATCTACAGTTTGACAGGTTTTGTTCATAGTTTGGCTTCTTTTCTCCTAAAATGACATTCTAGTTGAAATTTTTCATGCATAAAAGCAATTAAACTTGAGTGAAATACTGTATAATTTTTGCCCTTAGGATTTTTTATCAGAAGATTTTGAGCCCAGCAACACAAAGCCAGTCTTGATTTAAAACTTTGTATGTGCAACAATACCTCTGGCACAGTAGAAAGATCAGAATGATTTCTGTATTTGAAAGAAGCATGATCAACATTCACAGGATGTTCATTTCCCATAATTTTAGAAAGACAATTTTGCAAGCTCCAAATGTAGATAGGTATTGATATATACCATCATTTTCATGGATGCCAGCAATTTTAAACTACTTTTAAAATTGAGAGAGGTGTGAAGAATAATCTGGCTGAGGACTCTTTCAGCTTCAGAGATCTTTCTGTGCAAATAACACTGGACTGACTATCCTCTGAGGACGTGGGGAGACTCAGAACCACTCAGTTCTCAGCTTCTCAGAAGGACTGTTCTTGACATGACTGCTAACTGCACTGTTGTATAAAAAGTGTTTATTAGCCTTAAGATTAACATATAAAAGGGGAAAGACATTCTATCACTACGTGGGGATACACTCAGAAAGCCAAGTTCAGATGTTAGCACCTGCATGTTGTTTATTTTTCCTAGCTCTAAAAAATGATCCAGGATAACTTTGGCAATGCTGGAGTGAGACATCTTTTTAAGGAAAGAAAGCCAATCCATTTTGGCTATCCAACTACAGGGATCCAACCCAAGAGAAGAAAGGGTTTCTCCCATGACCACATAGCTGCCCTTTCCCTTTTGAACAACTGGCTCCCTTTGTCAATATTGTGTGGATTCCTTTTTCATTAGAGGCCAATATCCTGAGGGACTTTCCTCAAGTCTTTACTCCTGGGTGTAGCTACCCTACAGTCAGTGGAAGAACTGGCATGAACCTGGTGTATTTCACACTATACAGCTCTCACCTGCTGAGTTTTATGGCTCATCACACAGTATATCATTATCTAGGTTTGAGTTAGGTACCTGGTTGTGCTGAAGCTTTCCCCCTAAGCCTCCAATTTTCAGTGGCTTATGCCCTCCTGAAGCAGTTACTTTCAAAGATGAATTCTGCTGTGCTTGTTCTCAGCTCAGTGGCTCTGAAAAGTCTGAAAAAGTAATGTTCATCTTTTGCTGTGGTTTGGATGGTCACATTATATGAAATAACTAATTTGGTTTTCATGTGTAAGCATCTTCAAATCTTGCCTAGCCTTACCCAAAAGAATTTCTTTACAGTTGGAATTAGTTATAAAGAGCAGGTCTGGGGATTTGTTTGGTTTCTGGGATTTTTCTTTAGATAGATCATTTGTTTGCACAGAAAACAATTAAGCAGTTTTATTCAAGATCACACCACTAACATAATCTCCTGTGTGCCTGTGATTTAGAAAGCCTTTTGTTATGTGATCATAGACCACCATCACACATTCACTGATAAATATGGCACCCAACTGTACACTCAATAATGAATAATAAACTCTGCAAAGACCTATTCATGGCTGTTTGCTTAGATTACAGGTATTTTTAATATCCTTTAATGACTTTTTAATATGAAAAACTTTCTATAAGCATTTTAGATTTTCATTTCCTTGTGATGGAAAAGTTGTGAAAAGGTCCTATCAGTCCTGTTTTGAGGACATGAAGCAACATAGTCACCTTTTTTTAATCAATTTTATTTTCAATAAGACCACATTGAAAGAGCATAAACAGAAACATGCAAATATTTGAGTCCCAATATAAGCATGATCTGAGGATTTACAAACTTCCAAGTATACTCTCAGCTAATCAGTGAGTTTGAAGGGCACTGAAGAGAACTCATGGACTGAAATTTTCTGGTTTAAGACAACAAGGTACTATTCTGTTCCTCAGGATGTCTTTTGGGTGACTGACGCTCAGACTCCCTGCCACTAAGGTTAAGCTGAGTCTGATTGTTGGATGTGTTCACTTCTAATGAACTGCAAACTGTCTAGACTAGTGTCACTGAGAGAAAAAGAGGGTTTTTTTCTGCAAGGCACACCAGAAGACTGCAAAAATCACCTGCACATTATCACTCAGTTAAAGTTTGGAAGCATTGACTAAAATTGGGGTACAGCTGCTATGATGAGCAGCACCCTATAGGAGTCTTATTGCTGTCTAAAGTGGCATGGCTGGAAAAGGATAAAAGCATAAAACCAATCTAATCCCATTTTAAAAAATTAAAACCTGGCCTGTGAAGGACTGGCAAGCCGTCAAAGAGTCTGTGACAGCCTCAAGGCAGAAAGATTTCCCAAGGATTTCCCAAGTGCCCTAACTCCAAAACAACCCCTCCTCTCTGAAGCATCCCTGTGAACCCCAGTACATGGTATAGAATGTCTCGGCTAATTTTACCTTTCTGAACACTGGTGGAAGTCTGGAGAGTCATTTCAGACATTGGCATTGGCAAAATGGTGCCAGTGAAAAATATTAACTGAAAGTTTCCTTGTACAGAGGAAGATAACAATTTCATGGTGGAAAGGGCACAAGATATTTTGCTGGGAGACTAACTGAAGTCAGAAAACATACTTCAAAGTGAGTAACAGTGACATACAAAGTAACATGCTCAAGTGGACTAATTCACCACATTGCTATTGCTGCCCTGGAGACTATTATTGGAATGATCATATCTGCATGAGGTGGTGATGTGATTGATCAGTTTTTAGAATTACCAGACTATGTACCCAAAGGTACAAGGGCAAGTCCAATTAAAATGAGAATGTCACATAATGTTGTGATGCAACTTACACCTGAAGGTGATAAACAACAAATACACATATAATTAGTGCTTGGTTTTATTGGTGTTGAAGACATCAGACATTTTTGAAACTGTAAGAGGATGATACTAATCTTCCCTCAAATAAATTATTCACATATTCTTTATTAGTTCTAGCTCACAGATATGCACTGTCTCTGACAGCTCTACATCCCTCACATTAGGAATCATTCAGCTTCAGAGTCATTCCTCTTCTCAGACACTTCACATCCAGCAGCAAATCAACCTTACCCTTCCATGCTTTATGTCTGGGATTTATTATGACAGTGAATAAGAATTCATCCTATTGTTGTTCCAAAAAACGGTAATATTTAAAAACTCAAATAAGCACCTTCTTTCCCAAAGACTGTTGCATTTTTCATATCTGTAGACATGATTTCAAGGCAGTTTGAACTGTTTTGATTCATAAATACGACTATAGACTTCCAAAAGTGTTCTGTATCTAGCAGCTCTTATTATAGTCAGATTTTCTAAAGAATTCAAGTATCCCAGTGCCAAATCCTTTGGAAAAAGAAGTCATTTATTGTAGTGCTGACCAAGGATCTGTACTCTTTTGAAAATCTGGCCCTGATATAGAGTGCTATGCTACTCTCCTGTAAAGTCTTCAGACTTCAACTGGTCTGATTCCTCCAGCATTTACACAGAAAGCCGGTGATGTCTACTGCTATGGACATCTGGGAAAGAGATACAAGCCAAATTCTTTATTTATATTAGCTGGCAAGCATAATATAGTTATAAAAGGAGAAGCATTCCTAAGCATCAGATATGATTATTTTTATTCTCCCTGCAGACCAACTTACCCATTTTATTATTCTACAGGGCGTTGGAATTTTACACTCCGTTATTAAAGAAGCATCAATGCAATACAGTGCAACAACTTTATGCCATGGACATCACAGGAGTGGTCAAGCTCTTTCCCATTAATTTCTCTAAAATCAGACAACGATTAAAATTAAATACTGTGTTTATATTAGTAGCAGTATAACACTTTGGGAGCTAGTTTTAGACTCTATGATCTTAGACCACTTGAAACTTGAAAGAGACACGGCAAAACCTGGGTCTTTGCAGAAGGCAAAAGCAAGAAAACAATGTGAAAGCAGCAGTATGAGTGCCAGCTTCTGGGACTACAAGATATAGAGAATCCCAGGCTAATCTGTTCCCAACTATACTATTCACCACACAGTGTCTAAGGATTTGTTTTAAGCTCTTCCCGAAGAGTCTGTCAACCCATTTCCTTGTCTCCAAAAAATGTATTATGTAACTGTAAATAAATGTTCAGATGAGTTTAGCAGTCATCAGGATGTCTTGTATTTGAGTACAACAGCCTTTTTCCATGAAAATTAATTTAAGAAGTTACATTTATGGCCATTTTACTATATATTTTCAACTTCACAGACAGATTTCTCACTTTGCTGCTTTCTTGGGATTACAAAACTGATCTTAGTAAACGAAGCCCTGAACTGAAACTTGGGGAAAATGGAGATCCATTTTACTATCTTTTTTGTTTTGATCCACAAGATTTTCAAGTCAACTTCTGTTATTGAAGATGAAGTGGTTTTATGACTTCTGCCTTGATATAACCTCCTGCTTTCACCTCAGTTACAATTCCTGTACAAGTCTCACTTCTACCACTATTAAAAGGGCAAAATGAAGGAAAAAAAATCCTGAAGAACTTTTTACTATCTTATCTCTTCTTTACTCACTGATTGTGTAATTTTGGATGCATGAGCAAATGATAGTTTTCTTTTCCAGTCTTAACCATCCAGCAGATGATATGCTGCAGAACAAGGCAGACATGTTCCAGCTACCTGGAACTACACCTGTTCTGAGTGTTTTGAGAGCAACATTTCATTGTAAAGACCCAGTCATGGGATTCTTGGGAGCCCTCAATTCCAACAGCCCCTGGCAAAATGCAGATGGGATTTAAATCCTATATAATATATATCAGTGCACAAAAACTGTGTGGGGGATTTCCCTCTTCAAATCTTGCTACAAGTGGATTTTCAAATGTTTGCACAGATTTTGAAAAAACTGTTGCAAATAAAACTCATTCCTTTTTATACAGCAAAAGAAGCAAGAAAGGAATGATTGAATCAGTCAGTGAAACTGAAGCATGTTATAAAAAAATAACATAAAATGCGTGCTAACAAAAGTAAGGTAAACACAATACTAACATATTAATTCATTTCCTTCAAAACACTACAATTAATTTCCAACCTTTAAACTGTTTTAATTTAACACACAGAAACATATTTTCCCAGGTCTGTCATTCTGCTGTGACTAGAGGAAACAAGTACACCAGTATGTTACAGTCAAAGAATATTTTAAAATATTTACACATTTGCCTCCCCAACTTCACATATCCAGTATTTTTAATGCAAGCTACTAATCATCTCATTCACAACGACTATCTGCCTAATTTCCTCAAGTACTTAATGGTGGCTATTATGACAACCAAGGATCATGGGACTAGATCCCTGAGAGACAAGGTCAGATCAGTAAAATTAGCCATCTGTCCAGTAAGGGTTTTAAGATCAGGCTGTATTTAAGTATTAGGTTTCCAACTGTACAGGCATTTGTTTTCTTCTCATATGAGCAAGAAAAGGCACAATAGTGATTCTAAAAACCATCAATACAAATCTTTCAGTACTGTGGGAGAGATACAAGAAGGATCTGAAGCTACAGACACTTCGTGAGATGAGGCAGAACTTACTAAACTTTTTGTATTTTCAATTGAACTGATCTCAGTGAACTCAGTGATAAGAGTCGGTGTTGGTCACAAAGACTCCAGGATAGTCCCATTATTTGAGACAGTCCCAAGCATAGTTATCTTCTCTTAGCACCGCAATTTGTAAAGTATACAGACTGTCAAACTTCACCATGCAGTGTCTCATCTCATTGTTTACATTTTACCTTGCTGTTTCATATGCTGCAGACTGTAAACGGGTGCTCAGACTCAGGGTTTTAACTTTCAGCCTCTATGGACCGTGCAGGACCTCCTTGATCAGAGCGCAAACCTCCCACCGACAGCTGTGGGAACTCTCCCACAGGACACGCGTAGCGCTCAGCCAGCAGCAGGACCAGGAGGCACACCATACCACGCTTGGTACACAATAGATACATTTTTGGGACAAAATCATTGCTTCTCTAGTAATTTTTCTTTCACATTTACTACTCTGTGTCTTAGGTTACTCTCTGCCACACATACAAATGTCACGGCCACGGCACAGCCTTCCCGACAGGTCACCTCTGACTGGCTTAGAGATTCACCTGCCTTCTAACTCTGATCATGCCGCATCGCAGGTACCGGGATCCAGGGGAAACCGGGTAAAATTTTTGCCAATATGTTCTGCAGTAGCTGCAGCCTGTACAGGTCCTGCTCTGTAAATTGAGTGCGCCCACCAGCACTGGGTGTAAGATGTTGGAGAAAACGAGTCGTACACCGACCTCGCAACTTCACGGGTCCCTGCCACTGCCTGGGCATCCTTCTCTTCCCCGTGAGAGGGCGGCAGGGGCTCGCAGGGAAAGGCGACGAGAGGCGGACGCCCCCCCGGGCCCCCGGAGCTCCCGGACGCTCTCACTGACCAGGGGCGCGGCGGCCCGACCTCAGGCACTGCCCTGCTGCCCACCCGGGGGCTGCCGACCGCCCGGCCCCGCTGCCGCCTGTGCCCGGCCCGGGGCAGCCCCAGTGTTAAAGGGACGCGGAACTTCGCCGGTGCAAGCGTGTCGCGGGGCGGGCACCCCTCGTCTGGCGCTGCCGCCCGTCCTACCTTGCCGGCGGGGGATGTTCCTGCGCGGCGCGGCCGCACACCCGATGCACGAAGCCAGGAGCAGCACCAAGGCGAGGCAGCGGCGGTGACAGCCGCCCGGCACCTCCATGTGCGCCGTGTCCCC